>REGL01000751.1:116375-126923 GCA_004194395.1 Aurelia aurita complex sp. Pacific | reverse complement strand
TTTTCTCTGCCTAAAAAGTCTTGTTTAGAAAAACTTACATCATTTCAGATGGCTCAAGAGTTCTTATATCATAATTTAAAGAATTCTTGTCATGTTAATATGCACAAGGCCTGTGTTTTATGAATGGTACTCTGGGCCAATTTTGAAGACTGATGACTACTGTAGTTGATCATCCTTACTCAGAATCTGCAAAACAATTTCTTTAGAATCTTCTTTAATTTTTTTGGCTCCCTGCCTCTCACATAACAAGTGATTTCTTGAAAATTCTTTGTCAGGAAATAGCCTGAATCGATTGAAAAAGACTCTAAAATTCTCCCAAAGATTGAGCTTCACAAGACCATAAGAAAGTTCTTCGAAACAACTTGGGAATTCTGACTTTAATTAGTGGCATCAGTCTTAGGATTTGTTGTTCCATCTTGCACAATCTTTTAGTATTGCAGTAAATTCAAAAACTTCTAGCTCAATTCGTAATAAATGATCAACTCTTTGTGTTGATTAATCTTTCTCCTTTTCCTTTGAAGCCTGATCTATATCAAATTTAATCAAAAATGTTCAGTTGATTCAGGCTGTTTCCAAGCCAATTATTCTCTGGTATTGCTAATAATTTGGGAAGTAGGCCACCCAAAAAATAAAAAAACATTGCTAATTATGCTATTCGGGGTTTTTAATGAGAATCAGATCATTAGTCCCTGTACGAAAATACAAGGCCATGTAACAGCCATGTACAAGCCTTGTAGTTATGGCCTTGTAACCTTGTTATAGCCTGCAATAGCCTTGCTGTAACCTTGTAAATGGCTTGAAAAATGCTAATTAGCCTTGTAGAAGCCTTGTGGAAACCTTGTGTTAGACTGGTTGCAGCTTGGAATCTTACTGATAGCCTTGTAATTTTCTTCCAAGGTTAGTACAAGGCCATAACAAGGTCATAATCCCCTCTACAAGGCTAAAACTTGGCCTGTATAAGGCCAAGTTTAGCCTTGTATTTTTGTACAGGTCATCAAAATTTGTCCTGTGTACACTTCATCATGGCCTGTCAACAGTGCATTTTTCTCACAACAAGTAATATGTTAACATGATTGAAACATCACAATGCAACCATTGCTCTGCTCACTTCTATAGCTATGAATATAAGCTCATAAAAATTGAGGTTCCTTGTGAAAAGATACAATTCCATCTTTGCAAGAGCCTGCTAATCTTCTCACAGCATTTTTATGGCGATCTGGTAAATTTTTCTGAAAGAGGAGAAACGTTGCTAAAAATCATGAAAATTGTTCATAATTTTTGTATTCTCTGCTTGGTCTAACTTTAAGGGAATTGCAATATTTACTACTAATTCCCAAAATGCAATGGAATCTTTACCAATTTCTATCAGAAAGACAGTGTATGATCAGATATTGAAATTTCTTAATCATGCATTAAATTATTCTACTAATCTTTTCAAATTGTTCACATTTCAAAATTTTAAATCCAACAGAATCCAGAAGATGTGGAAAGTGAAGCTTTGAAAAAATTTGTCTGAAACTTTTTTGCCCACATAACCTTTAAAAAAATAAAATGCGTCCACAAATTTAGGCTATATTCATTGCTCAGAATTACTTTATTTGAAGCACTATGTGCAGTGGCGGAGCCACGGGGGAATGAGGGGACAACTCCCCCTACTTTTCTCCAAGGTCAATCTTCCACTTCGTCTAAATCCATTGAGACAATGTCTAAGGAAGGGTTTACAGTAGTATTCTTTAGATTTTCTTGGAAAAATAAGGTTGCTTCCCAACAGTGAAAGGGCATTTCCGAAGTATTAAAGGGCATGGCCTTGAAAATTTTTCCTGGACCCCCGTATTTCTTTGTCCCCTTCAGTATTTGGAGGCTAGCACCACCACTGATTAAGTGCTGGTCTTTGATTAAATTGGTTAATTCTAATGAAACATAACCAATATCAAGAGACAGATTGGATCAATAAGCTGTACAAAAGGATACTGTTTCAGATTTTCCAAAAAGCCTCATAACACTCTGTCTAAAGATTTTTGTTCAAAAGATCTTAATTCAAGATGTTTGGATGTTGACTTTAAGTACAGGCTTTGTGCAAATTAACATGACAAGAATTCTTCATATTACGATAAGAATTGTTGAACCATGTGAAAGACACTGTACATTTTCCTAAACAAGAATTCATAGGCTGGAAAATCATGTTAAAGGGAATCTAAGCATATATAAAACTTTAATAAAAATAACCTTACAAAGACAATAGGCCAATACATGTGCTGCACCATATTTGGGTAACTGATCAACGTCAACAGGAAATCCTGATGTCTGATAGGCTAGAATTTGACCACAACTGGTTTGAGCATGTTGATATTCCCTTTAATTCGTGCAAAGTCTGTTCTATACAGAAACATCCAAACGTCTCGGACGGAAAAGTTTTCGACAAAAACCTTCAGACACTTTTTGAAAATCTGCATCAAAGGTTAATATGCATGGTCTTTGCCCTTATGGATCAGAGTGAACAATTTTGAAATCATCTGTTGTTTTAAATACTCACCGAATGTTTGTCTACAAGCAACTTTATTATCTTTGGTAAACTTGGTGGTGGTAGCCTTGGTAACACCTGCAATGAATGATTATTAAATGTTAGAGATGTTAAAGGTGTAGGGTACTGGTGGGATTTATCAGGCAGCCTGATATGACAGATAGGTTCAGCTTTCAATATCCAATAACACCCCTAAATATGCTAACGACAAACACCAAACTTATGTGAAGCTTCCATGACCATTGCACTGCCATTCAGCACCGTTATCACTTTGATTGTTTCTGCTTCTCAAATCACTTTACTATCAATTTCCATCCATCTTCTCTTGTTTGTGATGGCATATTTTTAGAAAGCATGAAGGGATTGAATAGATAATGATGCCAAATGGAAGAGGAAATATCATGTGAGCTTTCATTTAAGCTTGAATTTGTTTTCAAAAATCCTGCTGCCAGAAAAATCCCACCACCAGTTACTGTCAGTACTCGAGGCATTAAAGCTAAAGCCTAAATAAAGAAAAGAAGGTTTGTATCGAAGACAATTTTTAGCTAAAATTGCTCTGCCTTTAACATTGGAAATCTGGTTAGGTTGGCAAATATCAATTACATAAATGCTCAGCTCTTTATAGACAGCTGGCTCAAAACACTTTTATGCTCGTCCAGTCCATTCATCAATGCAAACAACGGAGTTCTTTCTTTCTTTGCTTTTTATTAAAAGACTAGAGTGGTTTCGGGTAATATGGGACGTCGGGTATTTTGGGACATTATTCAGTAAATGAAGCTTAGGGGCCTGGGGATGAGAAAGAAACTTGTCAATTTCACTTGATGCAAGTCTTCATACCTCTTTCTTCTGTCATATTTTGATCGATGTTAGGCTCCTGTAACATTTTGTGTACTCTCCGTATCGCTGATAATGAAGGACATCAGACATCAAGTGATTTCAGGCTGCCATTTTCTTGAGATATCTCAAACATGAACCAGTATACAAACAATAGAAATAACTTAGTTCCAAAATACCCGACAGTGTTCCATAATGCCCAACTCGACCCGGGTTCATTTTTTTGTCTTGTTTATTAACAACCAACGTTTCAGAATCAGGGCATACTGATGAAACATTAGAGTATGCTTACGCCTAATTGCTCAGGCCAATTGTGGCCAAATGTGTCATGAATTATGCAGACAATTAATCTTTTTGCGTTAAGTGTTCCATAATACCCGAAACTACTCTACCTAGGCCTAAAAAATAAATTCAAAGATTCTGACATATCATGCAAGGATATTAGCCTAAAAGTCCTCACCCTCTTTTCTGTAAAGTCTCTACTATCTGTATCTCGTTCAGTCAGGATGTTATTCACAACAGGGATTCTCTTTTTACTGACATCAGGTCTTGAAGAAGACCCAAGCGCGACGGCCATCTTGGTTGATCTTTCGCTCCTCGTTGTTATGGATCAGCCTCGATTTGCTGTTTCTCCTTGGCAACAATGTGGAAGCAGCGCACTGCGCAGCAACGCAGCAGCAAATGAACAAGGATGCTCGTGGGGTCCGGGAGCACTCCCCTACTTTCAATGCGGAGGGGTCCGTGTTAATATCTGGGGTCTTAAACATTACATCAAATAAATATTTCAGGTTTTCGGGGGTGGGCGGTCTTACAGCAAAAACAACAATTTAATATTTGAGGTCCATGAATCTGTAAAAGGGAGAATCATACAATTTGGTGGGATTCATTACAGTGACCCATTCAATAATTCGTACGCCATGTACTGTAGCGTTCATCTCCTTCATTTTTGTTCGTAAAGTGGCCATTATTTTGAGATTTGTGAATTTTTTTCAATTTCTGAAGTGAAACAGCCAGAACTTTGAAAAAACGCCTCTTCTTTCCGCCTCTTTCCTATGAATAAAACTGAAAAGGCCGTTTCTCTTGAACTTTTCATAGTGTTTATGTAAACTTAGATCGAGAACATCGAGAAGGAAAGAATAAGATTCGAAAATGATTAATATCATTGGATTCATTTGCTAAAACTACTACTACCCTTTGCAAGCTTGACATACAATTTTGCATACGGTAAATGAAAATACTCCATCTTATTGTAAGCCATGTTCTACAAAATCATTGCATTAAATTTATGGGAATTGATGTTAGAATAAAGACAGTTGTGATTTCTTTGAGTAGTTTGCTCTTTTAGGTCCAAGTTCATTAGACTTAAGTAAAAAGTCCCCAGTTGTATATCACCATATATCCATTTGTCCAGCCTTTTGCAATAAGGCGATACTGCTTGTATCTTCCAGGATAAATTGCATGAATGATCTGCTCTGGTCGGAACGGATATGTCCCGGGTGCATGCCATTGATGTGCTTGGCCTTCAGCAACCATTTTCCAATCAGCTCCATCGTTTGAACCCTCCAGGAAGAAAGAACCGGATGGTTTGTGAGAGCCATTGCCGTATCCAGACACAGCNTGCTCTGGGCGGAACGGATAGTGCCCGGGTGCATGCCATTGATGTGCTTGGCCTTCAGCAACCATTTTCCAATCAGCTCCATCGTTTGAACCCTCCAGGAAGAAAGAACCGGATGGTTTGTGAGAGCCATTGCCGTATCCAGACACAGCGAAAGCTCTCACGTAGTATGGTCGTTTCAGGTTCACTTTGATGTAGGCTAACCCATCAGAATCAGCTTTAGATTCTACTCCAACAGTACTCCAGTGCGTAGCAATTAACCACTGTTTTTCGTCTGCAACATTCTTTCCGTGACCCCAGCCTGGCATTGGCGTTGGATACACAGCAAAATCGAACTCATCTCGAACATCTTTCGTTAGAATATTTCTCTCTGGACTTGGATAGGATTTTTCTTTTGAACATTCGGCAATTCTCTGTCCTTCGCCTGAATGCACAAGCACAGATATCATTGCAAGGATGAAGGTGAACGGTTTCATGTTGCTCAATCTAATCGCAAATTTCCAAAATGATGGTGATGCTTGTCGCAGCAAAAGAAATATGAGTTGCTCAAGGGCTTGATGACTTTTATAGTCAGTTCACCTGAGACCACATGGGACCACATGCTCTTCCACAAATACGGTTTGAGAATGCACATGCAGCAGAGAAAGCACATCTTCAAAATTTTTTGATTATTTACTTTTTGCTTCTTATCAATGCCTTGCTTGTAAAGAAGCCAAGCCATGGATTTTTTAGGACATTTTGAGAAATTTCGTCGGACTGGAAAGAGTGCAATTTGCATGTGAGAACAAGCATGATTCTACCAGCAGTTTTCATGCTCGGTGGTCGGTGGTCGGTGGCTGTTATAGTCAGTGGTAAGTGCGGTAAGTGGACTGTGGTAAGCGTGGTCGGTAGTATGTGGCTTACACGACACCCATAACAAAACGAGCAGAAAGCTTTGCAATAGACAGAGCTGCCGACAGAGGGGATAGTCGGAGCAACTGCCCAATGACTTGGATCCCAAAGGTGGATCACGTAAATAAAGCCTGGCCTAAATGTGGAAAAACCATTGATTGATAAATGGGAGGCCCAAATTTCATCGAGTCCTAATGAACACCAAAAGGATTAGACCTCAACAAACCGTGGGGCCCCTATCTACTATTCAATGGAACATTTTAAGACCAATGCCCAGGCTGGCTCTCAGCGGCCCTGAGAATGAAGAGATTGTGGACGCAAAAAAGAAACAATCTGCAAAATTTCTCCTATATCATCAACAATAGATGGCAGCTTATTTCCAACTTTTCCAACTACATTGTATTGTCATTAGTTTTATTACATTAGCTGACTTTCAGTTTATGTAAAAAGTCCCCAGTTATAAACCAACATCTCTCTATTTACCCAGCCTTTTGCAATAACGCGATACTGCTTGTATCTTCCGGGATAAATTGCATGAATGATCTGCTCTGGTCGGAACGGATATGTCCCTGGTGCATGCCATTGATGTGCTTGGCTTTCTGCAACCATTTTCCAATCAGCTCCATCGCTTGAACCCTCCAGAAAAAATGATCCAACCGGCTTGTGGTTTCCACCAGCATATCCTGAAATGGCAAAAGCTTTCACATAGTAATGTCGTTTCAAATTGACTCTGATGAAAGCCACTCCTTCTGCATCTTGCCTTGTGTAGACTCCATAATTTGGCCATAACTTTCTGAATAACCACTGTTTTTCATCTGCAACATTCTTTCCGTGACCCCAGCCTGGTATTGGCGTTGGATACACAGTAAAATCAAACTCATCTCGAACACCTTTCGTTAGAAGAATCAATGCCTTGCTTGTAAAGAAGCCAAGCCATGGATTTTTTAGGACATTTTGAAAAATTTCGTCGGACTGGAAAGAGTGCAATTTGCATGTGAGAACAAGCATGATTCTACCAGCAGTTTTCATGCTCGGTGGTCGGTGGTCGGTGGCTGTTATAGTCAGTGGTAAGTGCGGTAAGTGGACTGTGGTAAGCGTGGTCGGTGGTATGTGGCTTACACGACACCCATAACAAAACGAGCAGAAAGCTTTGCAATAGACAGAGCCGCCGACAGAGGGAATAGTCGGAGCAACTGCCCCATGACTTGGATCCCAAAGGTGGATCACGTAAATAACGACTGGCCTAAATGTGGAAAAACCATTGATTGATAAATGGGAGGCCCAAATTTCATCGAGTCCTAATGAACACCAAAAGGATTAGACCTCAACAAACCGTGGGGCCCCTATCTACTATTCAATGGAACATTTTAAGACCAAGGCCCAGGCTGGCTCTCAGCGGCCCTGAGAATGAAGAGATTGCGGACGCAAAAAAGAAACAATCTGCAAAATTTCTCCTATATCATCAACAATAGATGGCAGCTTATTTCCAACTTTTCCAACTACATTGTACTGTCATAAGTTTTATTACATTAGCTGACTGTCAGTTTATGTAAAAAGTCCCCAGTTATAGACCAACATCTCTCCTTTTACCCAGCCTTTTGCAATAACGCGATACTGCTTGTATCTTCCAGGATAAATTGCATGAATGATCTGCTCTGGTCGGAACGGATATGTCCCTGGTGCATGCCATTGATGTGCTTGGCCTTCTGCAACCATTTTCCAATCAGCTCCATCGCTTGAACCCTCCAGAAAAAATGATCCAACCGGCTTGTGGTTTCCACCAGCATATCCTGAAATGGCAAAAGCTTTCACATAGTAATGTCGTTTCAAATTGACTCTGATGAAAGCCACTCCTTCTGCATCTTGTCTTGTGTAGACTCCATAATTAGGCCATGAATTTGTGAACAACCATTGTCTTTCGTCTGCAACATTTTTTGCCTGACCCCAGCTTGGAGATGATGGTGCTGGATACACAGTGAATTCAAAGTTATTTCGAAGATCTTGCGTTAGAATATTGCNCCATTGATGTGCTTGGCCTTCTGCAACCATTTTCCAATCAGCTCCATCGCTTGAACCCTCCAGAAAAAATGATCCAACCGGCTTGTGGTTTCCACCAGCATATCCTGAAATGGCAAAAGCTTTCACATAGTAATGTCGTTTCAAATTGACTCTGATGAAAGCCACTCCTTCTGCATCTTGTCTTGTGTAGACTCCATAATTAGGCCATGAATTTGTGAACAACCATGGTCTTTCGTCTGCAACATTTTTTGCCTGACCCCAGCTTGGAGATGATGGTGCTGGATACACAGTGAATTCAAAGTTATTTCGAAGATCTTGCGTTAGAATATTGCTTTCTGGACTTGGGTGTGTTTTTTCTTTGGCGCTTTCGGTCAATGAGCGCCCTACCCCACAATGCACAAACACGGCTGCCAAAAACACAAGGCTGTACGTGATTGGTATCATCTTATCTTTTTGAACTTGATAGAAAGATAGTGATGATGAATGTTGGCAGCCAACTGAACTGAATAGGAGTGGCTAGAGGGCCTACTTTATAACATAAAACAGTCAAGTATACCCGAGACCACATGTTTTACCACAAGCGCTTTCTGGTAAATTTCTAGCCGCGCACATGAAAACACAGCTTTATAATTGTTTGCTTGTCTATGTTTTCAAGAAAACAAGGCGTGCTATTTGAGGACCTTCTCAAAAATCCAGTCATTTAAAGATGACAACGCTGGGTTAAAATAACCTATTTGCATGCGATACGAGCAGCACTGCACGAAGATGCTTTGCATCAGAAGCCAGCTAAAATCAATAGTTCCAGAGCTTGACATAGGCAAAACCAACGCCAAGAAGATCAATTTTTAATAACAATAATTCTTGGTCCTGGAACCCAAGGCATGGCTTTACATGAGTAACCAAAATATGTCCCACGTCTAATTGGCTCTAGTGCATGGTTGTACACAGCTTAAGGGCCAAAGAGGAAAAATTTTCTCAAGTCTGTCTGGCCGAAATTTCTGTAGATTTTATTGTTGGGAGTTTCAGGCAGACAACTTCATAAAAAGCAATAGAATTGGAGATGGCTATTTCCACCTTTTAGATCCCTTCATATAGAAACGGAATTACTGACCCCTGCCCTTTACTCTTGACTGAAATTTCAAAGTGATTTGCATTGAAAAATATCACATTCCCAGGAAAAACAACATTGATATTAACTTCAAAAAAACTTTGACTAGCAGTTGTTGAAATGTTGATGAAATGTCAAGGTGAGGATGAAATTTGTGTCAGTTGAAAAATGCGAAGATAAAACAAGTAAATAAAGTAATATAGTGTACCGTTGGAGACGGCCTAACCACTCGAAGAAAACAGGCATCAATTTGGCTGTTTCCTCTTTTTATTCTTTATTTCAGTGCAGACTATGACTATCTGTACGAAAATGCAAGGCCATGTGATCGCCATGTACAAGCCTTGTTGTTATGGCCTTGTAACCTTGTTCTAGCCTAGAAAAGCCTTGCTGTAACCTTGTAAATGGCTCGAAAAATGCTAATTAGCCTTGTGGAAACCTTGTAGAAGCCTTGTGGAAACCTTGTGTTAGACTGGTTGTAACTTGGAATCTTTACTGACAGCCTTGTAATTTTCTTCAAAGGTTAGTACAAGGCCATAACAAGGTCATAATCCCCGCTACAAGGCTATAACTTGGTCTGTACGAGGCCAAGTTTAGCCTAGTATTTTGTACAGATCTCCCATTAGAGCATCTTCAGAGCAACTGATTAATTCAAAGTATAAACCTCTATGTATATAAAACTATATGTCCACAAAGGTTAATTAGTTTACATAAATTATTTTATCCTTATAAGGTAAAAATGTTCTTGTCTCATGTTGTTGTTGTTGGCCTCGTTTTCATTGCTATCACAAGTAAATAAAGTAAAGTAAAATATATAAGCACCTTGATATGAAGTGAATTAAGTGTGACGTTTCTATGTTATTCATAACAGGCAAGATGTTTCGAGCAAAGCCGATTATAAAGACAAAATTTATCAAAAATGCGAACATCGTTTAACGTTATTTCAATGTCGGATCAACTGTAAAAACAAATTCTACCGCTGAGAATTCAGCAAAAAATTTACTGTTGTAAGAGTAACCGTGTATAATAGATGTGTTTACACCGTTCCCATTACTGCAGTAGAAGCAAATTTACCCTAGACGTAAAAAGATGTTCCAGAAAGCCTCAAGATAATACTCCCGTTGTATGAGGAAACGGAACGGTGTATACTAAATGTGTACACACCACCGTTTCTATTTCTGCAGTAGAAGCACATTTACTCTTCACCTCAAGAAATATTCTAGAAAGTTTCAAAATAATACTCATGTTGTGAGAGGTGGGGGTCGTAGGGGGGGGTCCGAGAACCGTAAAACCGCCAAAAAAATTTACGAAAACCGTAAAACCGCAAAAAAATTCTTGCAAAACCGAAAAACCGCCTTTTTATCCAACTAAAACCGTAATCATTAGAAATTCATTATAAGCTATGCATTTCGGACGCAACGGCACACAACTGTGTATTTTAGGGACTTAAGATCCATAGAGCAAGTCCATGGAGCAAAGATTTGTCATTTAAACTCGCGATTGCTTCACTCATACGCTAAATGTTTTCCCAAAGAACTAAAGATGCGGAGGATTATTATCAGG
>REGL01000751.1:86184-100422 GCA_004194395.1 Aurelia aurita complex sp. Pacific | reverse complement strand
TTTAAGTAAATGATAAAAGAACGTACCTGTCCAGCATCAGACACTGTACCTAAAATATCTGTAAAAACAGTTTTTCCCAATGTTTTAAAATCTGAAAAAAAATGAGATTATGCGACTTTCAGGGTGAGCTACCAAGGTTCAGAATCAAATACACAAGGTGGTCATCCTAAAAATCATTTCAATGCAAGGCACACAGGAAAAAGAATTGAATATATTAAAACAACTTATAGAGAATATAAGGAATTCTTAAATTTCTGCAATTTTAATGCACACAAGGCCAGTAGCTTTCTCCTAAAGCTCTGTCATACAATTTTTCCACAAAACTCTATTATCTAATCCCGTTTCTGGATCATCAACTAAATTAATTGAGGGGCAAAGCACTCCAAATTTTGGGATTTCAAAATCTCTCAGATCTTCTATGATTTTTTAAACTTAATCTAAGATTTTTAAATTTTTGCGGTTTTCAAAGATTTTCAACATTTTACAAGATTGTTGAATGTTGAACATGTATGTTTCAGGATTGAAACAATTCTTTGTTTTTCAAAGAATTTCAAAACATTTTTTGAGAATTGCACCATTTGTTAGGGGAGTCCTCTGGGAGCTTTTTAGATTTTCAAAGATTTTGGGATTTTCTATGGGATTTCAAAGATTTCATGAAGATTTTGAGATTTCCAAGATTTTCTCGGATTTTCAAAAATGTTTAGGATGTTTCCGGAAAGTGTATGAGATTTATGGAGCGATTTTCCCTGTAAAATTTGCTTTTAATATAGAGTGAGTAACTCACCAATAGAATCTATAAAATCTAAAGCTGCTTTGTTTGCCTTTGGAAGAATGGTTTCTCGTTCTTCTTCTGAGTTTTCTAAACCAACACTGCAAAGAAAAGATCATTTGTTTCCAATTAACTGGTTTGCAGTTAAACTTTTTCTGTATCACTCTAAGCTTAAATGTTAATACTCCAAGATAAATTTGAGGCTACTGAATGGGGTTCACAGTATTGTTTGGAGCAAATTTGTGCCTGATTATAGAATCCAGATCCCACTGTGATATTTGCAGTTCATTTAATGATATTTGCCGTTCATTTAATGACATTCTCCATTCATTTAATGAGTGGGCCCTGGAAGGCCCTGCATTCTATAATCGCTCCCAAATTTGTGTAAGGTTTGTGTAATGCAAACATCTATTTTTTTTATACCAGATGAGGAAGAAAAATTCCTGGTGTTTGAAAAAATGCTGCTCCTTGAATATTAAAGCAATAATATTGGAAACTGTCTTGTTTTATTGCCGATATGTGCAATCAGGTTCAGTGATTTACCCAGCTTTAATAGGTCATTCCTTCCTGTTGATTTGGGAGATTTTCTGCAGAAAGCGCCTATCAAAAACCGCAAAAAACGCGTGGATAACAATAATGACACCTATACGTGTGTATTAATGCATTTTGTCCTCTTGAATCCCCCTGAATATTAAGTTATGATCAAGAGAATGGCAGGTGATAAAGCATGCTCAAGTCATTGCTGTAAACATAGTTAAGTAAAGATATTAGTCAAACTTGCTCTTGATCTTAGCACGCTTCTTTAGGTTTGTCAAAGGCACTTTCTTGAGACAATCATTTATGAAATCTGAACAGAGTGACCAACATCAGCCAGAAAAAAATCTAATAATAATTGAAACATGTTGGCTATTCAATCACATATTGCAGAATATGATTGCTTATATATTTAGGGATGCTTACATATTTTCAAACGCCAGGCATTGTTTCTGACTCATTCCCTAGTATGTTTCAGATTTAGGAGTTTTTAAACTAAATATCTGTAAAGAGTCTGAATTTTATACCAAACCAGGTTTGCAACAGTTTGTTTGAAGCTTCCTGTAAACATGCAAATTGGCAAAACCTCCATACAAACTTGCTAACTCCAAAAGAACAATAAAGCATACTCAATGGCTCAATGCAAAGTAGATTGCAAAACAAAGAGTATGGAGAAATGATCTATGTATGTATGTATGTATAATTTTGCCATCAAAAATAAATATACCTAGCTATAAAACAAAAGAAATCTAATTACAATATATATAAATTCAAAATAATTACAGGCAAAAAAAACTACATATCTAATTTAATAATCTAATTTAAAAACACCCCATGGTTAAAGATGGCAGGGATAGCATTAAAAGGTCAATGTGACCTTGTTTCCATAATGGTCCCTCAAGGAGTGCTATTCAAAAGGAAAAAGAAAGAAAATTTTTTGAGAAAAGAAATAAAAAGTTTTCATGGAAAATAGAATTTTGTCCAGACAGGAAATAATATCTTTGATTTTAATGACGAATAAGCATTGTTATTGGTTGTTTTTAGATTTCTAATAATATATGTAGGGACTATCACTAAGACTTTGGAGATTTTTAAAGAATTGGTCTTTGAATTGGTCTTATGTAAGTTGGTTTCAGTACAACATGAAAGGGATTTGAGAAGCATTGAATGTCATCAATGATATTTGATATTTAATGCCATGGTGTTGCCATAGGTGGGCTCAAATCCTTGACAACAAAAACATGCATCATGGGCTGACATTATTTAAGGTTACTATACCCCTTCCGGACCAAATCGTTTATCCCATCAATTTTTGGATTTTTAAACATTTGGATGCATACACACCTAAATTTTACAATTTCTGACAATGTCAAGGGATTTTCCTTTATTTTTTGGCAAAATGTAAGCAATGTAAAGCAGTGTCTCCCAATTGGGAAAATGTTGTTTACATTAGAAGGAAAATTTATGACAAAAAGTTAAAGATTTCAAGTGCACTTGATTTCCTGTTGAATAGGTCTTGCGGCTTTGATACTTATTACATCCTTATGAACTCTGGGCTAAATACATAAAGGATGAGCATAACTAACATTTTGGCAAACATTTCAAGTTTTTGGTCAATCATTTAACTTAATCAATTTATTAGTTTCTTTTTACCCTTTTGATCTTGTCTGGCAATTTACTGTGACCAGTGAGGGGCAAATCATTAGCCTACTGTGAGATTTCGGGATTGAAGATCTCATAATGCCCTGTTAAAGACTTTTTAGATTGTTTCCAAGATTTCATAGATTTCATAAGATTTCTAAGACTTTTTGAGATCCTTAATTTCAAAGCTTTTCAAGATTTTGCAAGATTTTTGAGGTTTTCAAATAAAAGAATCGTCCATGGATTATTTTGAAAATTTGTATTATTTGTTAGGGAGATTCTGGAATTTTTGTAGATTTTGAAAGATTTTTGTGATTTTGATAGTTGTAAGATTTGAGCAGCTTATGNTATTTTCATATATTAAAAGATATTCAAAGAATAGACATATTTCTTATAAGTAGAAACTCAACTCTCAGATCAATAAACAATTAAGAAACTTTGAGGGGCTCCGTCTATAAATTTCGGTCAAAACAGCTATTTTACAGGTTTTTGAGGGGCAGTAGCTATTACACGGAAGTTTACCTGTTCATTCGAAAATGAAAGAGTCATTTTGAAGATAAATCTTTGCACTTCACAGAGGAAAAAACCCCAACATTCATATCGTTTACAACTGCTTGGATATAAATAGATTTTTAACGAAAATGTTTTGGTGGCTTGGGTGAAGCCACCAAACAAACTGCAGAAAACGATAGAGAAGAATGGACACGTGCGGTGTTTACAGATTTGTTTACAGGTAGGCGACGGAGCCCCTTTAAATACTGGGACAAAGTGATTCAATAGAATGGAAGACTGTTAAAGTGGTAAAGGTAAGAGATAACTGGTAACAGATTTAAAGTGGTAAATCATTTTCACCTTGATATATTCATGCTGGGTTTGCTCTAAAGTAACAAAACCTCTGGCGACATATGCTACAATGAATGAAATATAATATATAGCTATATTATATTATAGCTATATAAGCTATATTTATGTAATTATTATAATATCGAATTCAACAGAAAAGTACAATATCAACATAAAATATAAAAGGCAAAATTTTGTCACCATCTTTTGATGAAAGTCATTTTGACCGAAGGGCAAATCGCTCCTATATAATCACGGTACGAGATTTCAAAATTCTAAAAGTCTCACAGATTTTTCAAAGATCTTTGAACTATTTTTTGAGATTTTCAAAGTTTTCTTCATTTTCACAAATTTCTAGAGATTTTGAAAGGTTTTCAAGATCTTTGAAGATTTAAACAATTTTTGAGATTTTCAAGGAATTTTCAAAAAAATTTTCAAGAATTTTTACCATTTGTTGGGACAAGACTTCTGCGATCGTTTTAGATCTATTGAAAATTTTTAAGATTTTGTTTGCGATTTCAATGATTTCGTGAAGATTTGTGAGACTTTCAAGACTTGTTGTGGTTTTAGGCTTCTTAGGAAAGTGTATGGGACTTCTGGATTGATTTGGCCCCTTGATTTTGACCATTACAATTGACCCCTGCATCATTTTTGAAGAAGCACAGAAGATATGCTATCCATCTATGCACCATTCTGTTGAAAATATGCCTCAGCAAACATTTGCTCTTGCATAAAATGGAAAGAATCTTTAAAGTGCACCTAAACCCAAAATGTTTTATTCTTGATTATGATAGAGGGTGTTGAGCTGAGTTGAAAACCGAATTGAATTCCGATGCGTGGTTCCGGAGTTATGCTCCACAAAAAATGGAGGGACAAAACCTCAACCAACCCTGATTTTCTACATGTATCTTTTGGATTCTTGCCTACTTCACTTTTTCATCAAAACCAAATTGTTTGAACTATATTTAAGTACTATATTGATAATTATTAGACAAGAAATAGCCTGTTTTCCTCCATAATTATGGTTGGTAATGTTTCCAGTCTTCACTGTCAATCAAGCCAGCAATAGGCCAATAATCAAACAGTAATAACGTTAAAATGATTCAAGTCAAATGAAAGATATGAATTGAGTTCCACAAATATGTTTGCTGTCATCATCCTCGTTTTAAAATTTCTAGCAAAGTTGTGCTTCCTTCTGTTGTATCAAGATTTATGTTACATTTTGCAAAATTACATACCAGTTACAGAGGTTCCACATGGCACATTGTCAATGGTACCATGGCTGTGTGCATGCACCAGGTAGCATATTTCTCCCCCTCTAACTGTTTCCTCAACTGATACTGTGAGTTCTCCTATTTCCTACAAACAAAATTGATATCTACTTGCAACCCCAAATATAAAGCAAGCATAAAATCATCTCTATTTTTTCTTTAATGGTTGACTATATGACGAGAACATTCATACAGCTTCTTACAAATCGGTTTGATTTCATCTCCAAATTAGGGCAAACTTGTTGAATCCCTACTTATTCGAAGGAAGTCTTGCAAACAAAAATTGTGTTAGAACTGTGCTGTAAATTTAAGAATTCTTGCACAGAAACAAGTTTGAACCAATGTCGAATAATTGTCAATAATTTTACTGGTGAGTGGAATGACTGGAAATTTCTTACAGAAATAATTAAATATTTTAAGTAAATGATAAAAGAACGTACCTGTCCAGCATCAGACACTGTACCTAAAATATCTGTAAAAACAGTTTTTCCCAATGTTTTAAAATCTGAAAAAAAATGAGATTATGCGACTTTCAGGGTGAGCTACCAAGGTTCAGAATCAAATACACAAGGTGGTCATCCTAAAAATCATTTCAATGCAAGGCACACAGGAAAAAGAATTGAATATATTAAAACAACTTATAGAGAATATAAGGAATTCTTAAATTTCTGCAATTTTAATGCACACAAGGCCAGTAGCTTTCTCCTAAAGCTCTGTCATACAATTTTTCCACAAAACTCTATTATCTAATCCCGTTTCTGGATCATCAACTAAATTAATTGAGGGGCAAAGCACTCCAAATTTTGGGATTTCAAAATCTCTCAGATCTTCTATGATTTTTTAAACTTAATCTAAGATTTTTAAATTTTTGCGGTTTTCAAAGATTTTCAACATTTTACAAGATTGTTGAATGTTGAACATGTATGTTTCAGGATTGAAACAATTCTTTGTTTTTCAAAGAATTTCAAAACATTTTTTGAGAATTGCACCATTTGTTAGGGGAGTCCTCTGGGAGCTTTTTAGATTTTCAAAGATTTTGGGATTTTCTATGGGATTTCAAAGATTTCATGAAGATTTTGAGATTTCCAAGATTTTCTCGGATTTTCAAAAATGTTTAGGATGTTTCCGGAAAGTGTATGAGATTTATGGAGCGATTTTCCCTGTAAAATTTGCTTTTAATATAGAGTGAGTAACTCACCAATAGAATCTATAAAATCTAAAGCTGCTTTGTTTGCCTTTGGAAGAATGGTTTCTCGTTCTTCTTCTGAGTTTTCTAAACCAACACTGCAAAGAAAAGATCATTTGTTTCCAATTAACTGGTTTGCAGTTAAACTTTTTCTGTATCACTCTAAGCTTAAATGTTAATACTCCAAGATAAATTTGAGGCTACTGAATGGGGTTCACAGTATTGTTTGGAGCAAATTTGTGCCTGATTATAGAATCCAGATCCCACTGTGATATTTGCAGTTCATTTAATGATATTTGCCGTTCATTTAATGACATTCTCCATTCATTTAATGAGTGGGCCCTGGAAGGCCCTGCATTCTATAATCGCTCCCAAATTTGTGTAAGGTTTGTGTAATGCAAACATCTATTTTTTTTATACCAGATGAGGAAGAAAAATTCCTGGTGTTTGAAAAAATGCTGCTCCTTGAATATTAAAGCAATAATATTGGAAACTGTCTTGTTTTATTGCCGATATGTGCAATCAGGTTCAGTGATTTACCCAGCTTTAATAGGTCATTCCTTCCTGTTGATTTGGGAGATTTTCTGCAGAAAGCGCCTATCAAAAACCGCAAAAAACGCGTGGATAACAATAATGACACCTATACGTGTGTATTAATGCATTTTGTCCTCTTGAATCCCCCTGAATATTAAGTTATGATCAAGAGAATGGCAGGTGATAAAGCATGCTCAAGTCATTGCTGTAAACATAGTTAAGTAAAGATATTAGTCAAACTTGCTCTTGATCTTAGCACGCTTCTTTAGGTTTGTCAAAGGCACTTTCTTGAGACAATCATTTATGAAATCTGAACAGAGTGACCAACATCAGCCAGAAAAAAATCTAATAATAATTGAAACATGTTGGCTATTCAATCACATATTGCAGAATATGATTGCTTATATATTTAGGGATGCTTACATATTTTCAAACGCCAGGCATTGTTTCTGACTCATTCCCTAGTATGTTTCAGATTTAGGAGTTTTTAAACTAAATATCTGTAAAGAGTCTGAATTTTATACCAAACCAGGTTTGCAACAGTTTGTTTGAAGCTTCCTGTAAACATGCAAATTGGCAAAACCTCCATACAAACTTGCTAACTCCAAAAGAACAATAAAGCATACTCAATGGCTCAATGCAAAGTAGATTGCAAAACAAAGAGTATGGAGAAATGATCTATGTATGTATGTATGTATAATTTTGCCATCAAAAATAAATATACCTAGCTATAAAACAAAAGAAATCTAATTACAATATATATAAATTCAAAATAATTACAGGCAAAAAAAACTACATATCTAATTTAATAATCTAATTTAAAAACACCCCATGGTTAAAGATGGCAGGGATAGCATTAAAAGGTCAATGTGACCTTGTTTCCATAATGGTCCCTCAAGGAGTGCTATTCAAAAGGAAAAAGAAAGAAAATTTTTTGAGAAAAGAAATAAAAAGTTTTCATGGAAAATAGAATTTTGTCCAGACAGGAAATAATATCTTTGATTTTAATGACGAATAAGCATTGTTATTGGTTGTTTTTAGATTTCTAATAATATATGTAGGGACTATCACTAAGACTTTGGAGATTTTTAAAGAATTGGTCTTTGAATTGGTCTTATGTAAGTTGGTTTCAGTACAACATGAAAGGGATTTGAGAAGCATTGAATGTCATCAATGATATTTGATATTTAATGCCATGGTGTTGCCATAGGTGGGCTCAAATCCTTGACAACAAAAACATGCATCATGGGCTGACATTATTTAAGGTTACTATACCCCTTCCGGACCAAATCGTTTATCCCATCAATTTTTGGATTTTTAAACATTTGGATGCATACACACCTAAATTTTACAATTTCTGACAATGTCAAGGGATTTTCCTTTATTTTTTGGCAAAATGTAAGCAATGTAAAGCAGTGTCTCCCAATTGGGAAAATGTTGTTTACATTAGAAGGAAAATTTATGACAAAAAGTTAAAGATTTCAAGTGCACTTGATTTCCTGTTGAATAGGTCTTGCGGCTTTGATACTTATTACATCCTTATGAACTCTGGGCTAAATACATAAAGGATGAGCATAACTAACATTTTGGCAAACATTTCAAGTTTTTGGTCAATCATTTAACTTAATCAATTTATTAGTTTCTTTTTACCCTTTTGATCTTGTCTGGCAATTTACTGTGACCAGTGAGGGGCAAATCATTAGCCTACGGTGAGATTTCGGGATTGAAGATCTCATAATGCCCTGTTAAAGACTTTTTAGATTGTTTCCAAGATTTCATAGATTTCATAAGATTTCTAAGACTTTTTGAGATCCTTAATTTCAAAGCTTTTCAAGATTTTGCAAGATTTTTGAGGTTTTCAAATAAAAGAATCGTCCATGGATTATTTTGAAAATTTGTATTATTTGTTAGGGAGATTCTGGAATTTTTGTAGATTTTGAAAGATTTTTGTGATTTTGATAGTTGTAAGATTTGAGCAGCTTATGGAAATTTTTGGGATTATTCAAGATTCTTTGGGAATTTTCAAGATATTTTAGGATTTATTGCAAAAGTGTAAATGATTCCTGGGTGATTTGCCCCTTTGTGACTTGCATCAGATACTGAAGAACATTCAGCAAATGAATCCAATACAAAAATGGAATTTTAAAGAGAATCAACTGAGAAAGAAGCCATGCACGAAGGGGTCTGGGTATTCTATTCTTAACCTATTGCATTTGATGATGTCCACACATGCAAGGGGCATTTCACTCCTTCGAAGAAGCGTACAAGATTTGTTTAGAACAGAAGGATTCTTATGGAATCATGATGGATTTTTCTAGAAAACAAAAGCATTTTTGCCAAAGGTGTACAAGATCTTTTGGGAGAGAAATGCCCCTGGCAGGTGGGGGCATTCTGGCGCACAGAGTGCTAGCTAGAGGAACAATACCAAGTGTAGGAGTTTTCTTTGTCCCATTTGTAGATTACCTCCACTTAGCTGCATTCATTCACTTTAATTCTCAATTCTACCACCTGAAGATGTGGTAACTGCTTATCTCATTTGACTAAATCCATCTTAATTATGAGCATTCAGGAATTTTAGAATTTTAGATCTTGTTTAGGTGGCAGGAAACAAAAGTTTCCGACTCTTATCATACACTTTTTATGCAAGAAATTCAGGGGTATCTTGAAAAAAATATATGTTTGTATTACAGTACCTTAAAATTTCCATGTTACTTCTTGCAGGGTACTTCTTTACACGTTTTACACAAGCAAAATTGGATCTGCTCTGAGAAGTTTGAAAGAGATCCTGAACTACAGTCTATATCATAATCATGTGACCATAAATTGGGAGTTTTCTTTTATGTTTGTTTATTATAACTTTGCATAACAGGGAATAAGGGATTTCCTGACAAACTCTCATGGGGTTGAAAGACAACTGATAAAAGCAACGCTTGGGAATAAGGACACATGTTTATTTAACCCTAATGGGAATGCCATCTTCTCAATTGCATCTTCTACATCAAAACGAGAACAATAGCACCAATAGAAATTTGAGATGTTATTGTGTTAGTTGGTGTGTTAGTTGTTGTTAGGCTTCTGTGTTAATTTTGAAAGGAAATTCCCAAGGGCTAAAATAATACATTTGGTTTAGGATAAGTTGACTTGTTTACTTGAACCTGTTGGCAGTGTCAAATGTTTCTTGGTTCTGTTCGGATGTCAAATGTGATCTATAGTACCTTCTTAGTCAATGGCTCTGTGTGACATCTATGGTTGGGTGCAGAATTCAATGAATGGAAACACTAAATCTGAACTCTAGTCTAATGTTTTTTAAGGTAAAATTTTAAAGATGGAGAAGTGAATAATAAGAGTTGTTGATTACAAGTATTGAAAATAACTACGGCATGATATTGCGTGCTTGTCCAATAGCCTGACTGGATGCCAAGTATCCAGCAAAGCTCGAACGAAAACCTTTGAAGTTTGATCTCCTTTTTACGGTATAGCTATAAGGTCCTTCGTACTTCGAATCTACTCAATTTTACGATTATCAAGATCCCTCTAAATTGTAAGACTTTTGCTTTTATCGTTGAAGGAATGCAAGGAGGGTACCACCGGCCCAACGTGATTCGTGTGATGCGCCTAATTTCATTGCTCAACTGACTAAGTGCAGCAGACATTGGATTGGGCCTAGGCATCTGAGTTGGCGTGTTTTCCATACATACCTTTCATCGTCGACGACAATAGCCTCTTCCGAATGCTCCATTCTTCATCGAGTTGGCCGCGACAATTAGTGTACGGCTTGAAATTCACTTGGAGCAAACATTCGGCATAATTTCGTCAACGGACGTTGCAAATCCCCAGCTTCTCCAGTTTTCCTTCCCGCAAGTTTACCAAGATTTGCATACGAGGTCTCCATTGACGTCAATGAAACGCAGCGATTTGATTNGCTCTGGTCCCTCGATAAATGATTAAATAAGATTCAAGACCATCTTTGAAAGGGGGTGCTCTCTCCTCGATTAGTTTAGCTATTGAGAGAGGTCCTCCTAAAGAAATTCCCCTGCATGCAACATCTTATGTAATTGTTATTCATTGTATGTTATAAGTATGTTTATGTAATTTGTAGTCATTGTATGTAATTAGTGTTTTTATTGAGATATTGTATGTAGAGGAATTTTAAAATATATGAACTGAACTGAACTGAACTGAGTGGGGGTCTGGGGGCGAAGCCCCAGGAAATTTGTTGTGACCACGCCCTTCAAACTCTTGGAAAACATGGGCAACGCCCTTTTTCGAAATTTTTGGGAAGAAAGACCTTCCTTTGAAGGATGTATATTTCATGTACTAGGTAGGATATGGACCTTTACCTCGGATCAGACCAATTCAGACCAGTGCTTTTCGACATGTTGTTTACACCTTGGCCTAGACAGGCCAAATGTAGTCGTCTGTTGAATTGGTGCTTCCAAAATACTGAATAATTCAGTCAACCACATGTTTGCTACACTTAGCCATCATAATCATTTTCATCATCCACTTTGAAGAACCGTTCTGGTGCACTGCACTTTCATTTCGACGTGAGATAACCAAACAGCGAACAAGAATAATAGAAGAGGGCTCTCTATTGCTCAATAATAACCTTTGGACTGCATCGGTCAACCGGTGCAAAACGCTGATTTTTCTCCATTCAGACATGATTCAGAGGTCTGGGGACCGATGCATTTTTGCTGTCTATTGTTGAGAAGAAAGGAGCTGTCAAAGCTGCTATGATTGACACCGATGCACTCTTCGAAATAGTTACGCAAGATTCTCCTGTTTATGCGTTGGTTTCAGTTGTTCCCTTTGTGATTTGTCGAGACGCGCGTCACACATTAACTGAATAGTGGATTAAAATAATTAATTGGGCCATCGTGATTGTTTTGTGAACTTATTCTTTTGGATAATGGGTGACATTGTCGGTGACTGCTTTTGTTACGAGGTTGCTACGCAGGGGCAGTGTAAGCAGAGAGAAAGGAGGCTTCGGGAGGCTTCGCTCTTTACAGGATGTGATTGGATGTGATTGTAAAATTTATCTCGTTTCAGCACATGAAAGAATGAAATTGAAAGCTGAGGCGGCAAATGGAGTAACAGTTTATAGTAGTTGTACGAAAGACTTGAAATGATTTGATTCTAATAACATTCTGGTACACAGACTTTTGGATTGTCATTCTTGTGAGAATGACCGATGCATTTGCATCGGTTGCATCGGTCTGGATCCGCCCCTGGCCAAATACATTGAAATCTCTTGTGACTATGTTGAAATTGAACGTTGTAGCAGCCTTTTTCTTCTTAACTTTCCATAGTAGAAAATTGCACAACGAATTTATCAAAATTCATTGAGGACTGCGTTCTTCTTGTGACTTTTTAAGCCAACAATTACAAGTCTTACAAGAAACAGCCAAATCAATGATAGATACTAAATACTAATGCATTTACATTAGTTTTATTGGATGGATTATGGATGGGAAAGTGGGGGAAAGTCGAGGGACATTTTCCATCATACAGTACACTATCCCAAAAAAGCATAAACAAGCTACGCCGTACGAAATATAATCAAACAAGCACATAACAATCTTGGAATCCCCGGGAATACCAAAACCTTCAAAATCTCTAAAACTGTCAGAGAATCGTAGAAATCCAAAATCGGTAGAATTTTCGAAATGTCAAACTCTTTTGAATCCTCAAAAATCTTGCTAAATCCCGAACCACCTTTGCAAATCTCGAAAATCTTCAAAATCTCAAAACTCCAACGCCATCTTTGAAGTGATTTGTCCCTTGGGGATGGTAATACTTCCATTTTGCAAAACATTTTGTCAACCTCGAGAGTCGAGTGAGCTGAAAACGGGCTGAAAAATGATTGCAAATGGTATCGTAAGTTAAAAAAAGTCTAGGACAGGCTGAAACACATGTACATGTACAGAGCGTTCACGTTGCAAGGAAAAATTTGACTGATGATTCTAGATTTTTCTACCGCAGAACTGCTCGGCCATTAGCGAAGCGAACGAAAATTTCAGTCAAGAAATTGATCCTGGACTATCCTAGAAAGCGTTATCAAAAAGAACCGTTAGCTTTGGAATGCTATACCGTACAATTTATACCGTACGAAAAACATAAACAAGCAATTTTCGATATTGATTGTTTGCGTTCTGACTCGTTCTGAAGTCACCATCTACCAAACAAAATTTGATCGTTCCAGATCCTTTTGGTTGGCTAGCAATCACACGCAGCAAGAAACAAAATCTAGCTAATGTGACGTCACATTAAAAGATGGTAAAACTCTCCACAACTCAATCAAATTCACAACAGAGCCGATGTTCGTAGAGAAAGGTTGTCTGTTTATAGATAAATCTATTTTAAGTTTTAGTTAATTGCTAATGTAATTGTCAGAATGGAGCTACCTAAAACAGCAGCAAAAACACTGTTTGCCGCTGCTTGCGGCTCCGCAGCGACATTTGCATGCCAATGGGCCTATGGGAAATACTTCAGTGGTCCGAAAAAAAGTGACGAGAAGTTAAAGAGTATCCAGAAAATGAAAGCAACATTGGAAATTGTGGATAAAAATCAAGGCTCCTCAAGTCTAAGTTCTTCGAGTCAAAGTTCTTCAAGTCAATGTCCATCAACATCAAGTCAAAGCTCATCCAGTCAAAGTTCCTCAAGTCAAAGCTCATCAAGTCAAAGTTCTTCAAGTCAAAGCTCCTCAAGTCAAAGTCCCTCACTTGAAAGCTCTTCAAGTCAAAGGCCCTTATTTCAAGGTACTTCGAGTCGAAGCTCATCAAGTCAAAGCCCCTCACTCCAAAGCTCCTCTAGCCAACGCTCCTCGAGCCAAGAGTCCTCATCGGGCCGAGGTTCCTCCTGCCGATGCTCTTCAGGCCAAGAAGTCAAAGGCACGGGTAAAGATAAGAGTAAGTCGGTGAGACCGAAAGCAACTGAGAAAAATCGAAAGCATAATGGTTATAAGCCACTTGCAAGAGAGATTGGTAACAGTCGCGCTTCAAAAGTTGGCATGGTGTCTCCCCTCTCTGCAAATGTAGATGAACCATCGGAAACAAGAGCCTTGAAGAAAGAAACCAAGACTTTGAAGAAGGATGACAGCGGTATAGTGGATGGGTCTGCGAGCCAAGCAATGAACAGCCCTGTAAAGAGTAGCAACTTGAATTTATCCAGTTCCAGCGACTCTTTGAGATTGAGCGAAGAATGTGTCTGTGGGGATGCTACCCCTGAAGATATCTTCCAAGATAGTAGTCTTGAAAATGTCCAGCAAGATAACGAAGGCACTGCCAATAAGGTATTGATTTTCTCTTTATCGTTGCTCACTTCTTGTCTTACTTCCATGGAGATGAATTTGTGCATTATTTTACCCTGCATTTATTTTACTTAAAACTCTATTTTTTCTCAGGAACTTTTAGGAACTTTACAGGAACATAAAATTGCAATAAGACTACAATCTTGGC
>REGL01000751.1:59453-71930 GCA_004194395.1 Aurelia aurita complex sp. Pacific | reverse complement strand
ATTACAAATCGTACAAACAGAAAAACTGGATTTATGGTTGCTCCGCAGCAGCCATTCAAACAGCGCACATGTACGTGGTAAGGGTAGGAAGTGAATGAGACACACGTCAGGGTTTGATACGTGTTGTATGAAAGAAGCATACCATCAGTAATGTAGCATTCCATATCCTTGCACTGACAACAATCTGCACTCCTTTGCGGCTTTCAAAGTTATCTACCTTACATGTGAATGATGTGCATTTTGCAGTCTTTTTGCGACAATCCTGTTGAAAAAATGTTGTCAACGCGTTACAAATATTTTCATCTCGTGCAGAATTGGTTTCAAAATTGTCGGATCTTTGTAGACTAAGTAAACGAGCAACATCACCTATGGCAGTGTGAAAACGATCAGAATTTTGTTTTCCTCTCTCGGAAAACACCATTGAGGGTTTGTCC
Source organism: Aurelia aurita complex sp. Pacific (assembly GCA_004194395.1). Lineage (NCBI taxonomy): Eukaryota > Metazoa > Cnidaria > Scyphozoa > Semaeostomeae > Ulmaridae > Aurelia > Aurelia aurita complex sp. Pacific. Next base: position 71,496 of record REGL01000751.1, on the reverse strand, counting down.
TAAAATACTGATTCCACATTGGAACATCTAGAGCGGTGACCCAAGATGCGGTGACCCAATACTTACTTCAACCATCGTAGTGTTACTCCTCTGTATACGTCGATGGAATTACGACTCGTGATCTGGGTCTGGATTGAAAAGATCACAGGGGATAGTGTATCGAATCATAACACCGAGCCAAAGCCTCAGTACACTATCCCATGTGATCTTTCCGATATAGAGCCAGATCACGAGTTGTAATTCCATCGACGTATACTTCTCAAACTTTGGCCCAAGGCTAGGTTTCTTGGCATGTGAACACAAACAAACTAAGTAGAAGTACTGCCAAGAATGTTTCTTTCATTTATCAATGAACCTAAACAATTTTGTACTGTACTGCAGTAATCCTCTTGTGTGGAGGTTAAGAAGCTCCAGCATATATTTACTCCTAGCCTGCGTGCAGCCTCAACACCCCTCGAAAGATTCGAGGAGTGTTGAGGCTACACGCAGGCTAATTTACTCCAAGCTTCGAGAGTCAATGTCTCTTGGGCTCTGAATAATGAACGAGCAATCTTCTTGCATGCGTGTTGCACAATGTCTCATCAAATAAAAACCAATAAAGTATAAACAATTTTGTTTCGAATAGAGCTTCATTTTGTACGATGTTTCGGGCTTAAACCCATTATAAAGATTTGATAATAATCTTGACTTGATAATGGGTTAAAGCCCGAAACGTCGTACGAAATAAAACTTCGTTCACAGCACAATTATCTACACTGTTATTTGTTTGTATCTCTGCACAATGAGCCAAACAGTCTGCGAGGCTGGTCACTTCTGCAAACATTTTGGAAGTGCGTCTACTTACCAACACACGTCCTTCCATTTTCGTGCCTGCTGTACTCTCTTCGTGCCCTGTGCTTCCACCCCCACCGGACGGGGGTTGAGTTGGGTTTACTGTCGGTGCCTTTGTTGTCACATTGCTACCTGATACATCCCTTCGGCGTCGTCCAGAAGATAAAGAGCCGGTGGCTGTCATGTTCAAGTCAATTGACGAGCTAGTAGAAGACTGGATAAAGAGAAAGAAAGTTAGTGGATTGTTTTTTTGCCCTGTAAATAATTAAACTAAAAGTAGAATCAGCACACAATTTTACGAGTCAAATACACAAATTCGATACAGTTTTTATCCAAACCATATCAAAATTAATAAGCAAAATCTTGGGTGGTAACTTCTGGCATCTGATATAAGTGGGGGGGGAGGGAGTTAATAGAGAGGGGGATTATCTAACATTTTGCCTTAGAAGGGAAGGGTTTATTAGAAAGGGGGCTTAATAGAGAAGGGGCTAAGTAGAGCTTTTACTGTATCAAAGGAAATGAATCCAAATACTACTCACCGCGAGACGAAGGAGATTCAGTTGGCGAGGGGCAAATGTACAGTTAGCACCAGACGACTAAAACGGAAACGTAAAGTTTAGTAATTAGCCTAATAGGGAATGTAAAGTTCAGTAACATATTGATATATCGTAGTGTAGCAGATACACAGTGTGGGTGCCGGCAGGCCTGATTTAGCACACGAAAAATCAAAGGCTTCTATACTTTATAACAACGATAGCTAAAAACACTAGAACTAAACACAACTAAACAAATAAAGAAACAAAACTACACACGACTTGGAGAGAAGGGCATTGGTTCTATCATAACAACAGTTGAAGGTTTTCTAAAAACAAGATAAGAGATTCCTAAGGATCTCTAAATGAAAGGGTTTTCTTGACAGCCAACAGTACATTGAAGCTAGCAGTAAGATATATTGTGTACGGGTGGAGACGGCCTATTACTAAAAAAACAGGCGTCAATTTGATGTTTTGTGCCGTTTCATTTGCCTTTCAGTGGTGATTCGTTTTGCCCCTTAGGGCATCACAACAACAATTGATAAGTCTTTAAGTATCAACCTCTATTTGTGGTAAAATCTATGTCCATATAAATAGCGGTAAGATATAAATATATACAAACCTTAACATCCATAAGATACAACAGATGTTTGCCCGAGACAGTTTCATATGGCCAGTGAATAGTGATAAGAGCACTTGGAATCTTGTCTGGTCCATTGTTGATGACCTGTAGAAAGACAATATACTGTACAAGCGCAGATGTAAGGGTATGCATGGCCTTATGAAAATCCCATGCCTGATTTTTACCTGTTGGGAAAAAGAGAAAACAAAGGAGGAAATGTATTTACTTTGTTACAGTTTTTGTAAGGGTCCCAATGAAAGTGGACAAAAAGGTGAGCTGTTGATAGGAGACTGAGACTATTTGGCAAGAATTAATGAAAATCTGTTTAAATGTTCAAAAATTGGCCAACTTCAGAAATATTGAAACTCTACTTGAAATAAGCTTGCATACTAAATTTCAGTGTATTGACAGGGCTATCTGGCCAGTGCAGTGATGATATCTTCCTTTCCTCTCTTGCTTCGCGCAAATCAGAAATACTTCAAGAGCCTTGATCTTCCTTTAATCAAACAGGGGTCGAGGTCGAAGAAGTGCTATCTCGGTACAAGAAGCAAAACAACGAATAAAGAAAAGGATCGAATAACCAGGATGAGAGTCCAGTGAAAATGTTCCTACGAAAGAACTTTGCACGTGATAATAGAACGAAACGTTCGAAATAAATAACAAGAGCGGCCTACTGAACGATAACACACATTATGAGACAGAGCGGCAGCAGACAAAACGTGCGAAGTAAACGAATATATCATATCAAGCAGAGGGACTAAGCAAGTAAAAGCAGGGAGATCAAGTGTGTATGAAGCAGGAAACAAGAACCATACCATCCTGATATCAAGCATCTGATTAAAATATTGCAAAACATGGAACACGTGAGAAGTTGTTTCACACACACCAGCATAGATGCCAGACATGAAAGCCAAGATGAACAAGATATCCAAGAAGCATTCAAAACAGAGACGGATCTCTATATGAAAGACGTGCTTGGAGCCTTTATAAAACTAAGCCATCCTGGGCTATCAGTAGACGAAAGAGTGTGTTATTTGAAGAAACTGGGAAACGTAGCTTGGAGTGGAGGTAGGTTTAGATGGCAGGGATAGCATTAAAAAGGTCGGTAATAATATACCTTGTTTTCAAAATGGTTCCTCTAGGGGGGGGGGGTGAGTAAAAAATGTAATATAGGGAAAGAAAAATGAAAAATTTGAGAAGAAAACCAGACCAGAGCAGAGATCACATGCTGAGGCTCCTACAANAAAGAAAAATGAAAAATTTGAGAAGAAAACCAGACCAGAGCAGAGATCACATGCTGAGGCTCCTACAAATAAGTGCCAGCCATATATGGATTATATATCCTCTTGCCTATGCAGATTGTCGAAGAATTAATTAAATTATCAATTAATTCATCAGACAGCCCGACCACTATAGGGTTAAGACAACAAGGTAAAAGGAAGATGCAATGACCATCTGTGTAATTGTTTTTTAAGATTTATACTTTTTTTATGCAGGCCCAGCCTTGTCGAAATTTGCTTGGAAATACATCTCACAATTTCTTTGGATTCTGCGGGAGCCTGATGAACAGCCAAGGTTAAAAATAGCTGCCATTAAAGCAATCATCGAGGTATCTTGGTTAAACACGGATGTTAAAGATAGCATACGAAGATCAAATATACTGGGAACAATATACGAGATGCTAGTGTCAAGTAGCCCTGAAACGGCAGATCAAAAAAGATGGGCTGTGTATGGTTTGCTGTGTTTGGCTACAGATAATAATATGGTGCAAGTAGAGATATTACAGTTTGCAGATTTGGTACGGACACTCAAAGAGGTTTCAGAACTGAGTTGGGATGGTTGGAAGAACAATGAAGCTTTGAAGCTGATTGAATTACTTGATGTAAAAGTGCAAGAAGGAGGCGACTCCAATGATGACACTACAGTTGAATTCTCTGAAATATGAATTAACTGGGTGCCTTAGAAATATTGTGCCCCGTTTGTGCAGCTGCTGTGGAGGAGCGATAACTTAAATTGTCTCATTTTTTGTACAGTTTGCAAAGGATAGGCTTCAACTTAGAGTTCGAGACCTTGTTTCAGTCAATCTGACATGTGCTGGCTGTTTTATGGCAAAAAGACGGTCAAGAGAGTAGTTGCTTCAGGAAAAGCAGTGCTTTGTTTGCCACAGATATTAAAAATCAATTAGACGTTTCAAGAGTTTGTTGCAGCGTCGTACCGGGTGAGTCAGAAAAAATGTGGGGTGTTTGGCTGGCGGACTGTAACGTCGCTGGTAGCCACCCGATCGGCGTGAACTAAAATTTTCCGTTCAGCCAAAAGTCTAACGCAGATCACAAACCTTTCCCTATTCAAATCGGTCACTTGATGCATTAGTTAAGTTTTCTTCGTAAGATCTTGTATGGGAGTCTTGTGAATTGATAACATTTTTTACCAAGCCTGTTCAGCGTTTTAGCCTTGCAGAATCTATAGGTACGTGTAGCACTACCAGGGGAGAATGAAATAGTTAGGAAATAGTGTTGTCAGCCAGCGGGGATCCCCGTTGTGATTTACAGCGCGTTGAACTGGTTGAAAGGAATCTCTTCACACGCCAAAGAAGGACATGTTTTTATTGTCTTCCAAACATATTCCCGGCGCAGGGTAAGTCATCCAAGGGGAGAAAGGCATCCAGGGGGGAAAGCACTAATATTTCAAACTTCCATATTTTTTCTGACTCACCCAGCACAGTATCAATTTTTCAATATTTGACAAAAAATTGTGTTGCTTTCAATGGAAGCAATACCCTGTTTCAAATTTTGAAAACATTACTTGATTTTTGGTAACTTTGCTACACAAACGACATATCTACTGTTTTTGAAGCAACCATTTTCATGATTTTCTCCCGTCGTGAATTAGCAACCACTTGCCAGGTTGACTCAAAGTCCCAAACTCCAAGTTGAAGCCTCTGCTATGAAGCTATATAAACCGCAGAGGCAGAGGTCAGCAACAATTCAGCAATTTGCAACTAATAGACCTTTTAGTTATTCTACAAAAGAGCCTGGATCGAGCGTTATTTTTATACGCGAGGCTCGATAAAGTGGTGTTAAGAGCTTCTATCACTATTGTGCAAATTCGAAAATTCTACACAGTGCATTTTGTAGAATTTTCGAACATGCACAATATTGATAGAAGCTCTAACGCCACTATATCGAACCTCGTGTATAAAAATAACGCTCGATCCAGGCTCTTTTGTAGAATAGCTAAAAGGTCTACACTCATTTTTTTATAAGAAACCGCTTATAAGAAACGGTAGGCTCAATTTTTCAAAAGTTAAGAAACAACCCTACCTGAATTTCAAAAGTTAAGAAACTTTTGCAGTTTACAGTTTTAATTTTACTATCACAGTCAGAAATGTTTTACAGCTATAGCATCAGTTTGGACATTATTTTGAGTGCGAATTATGTTATTGACTTGTTTTGAGATCTTAAGTAATTTGGGAGCCCTTTAGACAAAACAAGATTAACTTTACATTTCTGGCATTAGAAATATAAGAAACACGTAAGAAACTTTTGGTAGCAAAATGGCCCAAAAACTTAAGAGACTAACTACCAGCCCCGGACCTCAGTTTCTTATAAAAAAAAAATGAGTGTATTGCATTTTATGGGCACTCTTTGGTAGTTCAAAGAAAAGAGTTCTTAGTTCGTGAGTGAGAAAGAGAGAGAGAGCGTTACACAACTCCACACCTATATGAACTCCTTTTATTTCATACATAATAATGAGACAATATACCTTACAACTCCTCCACAGCAGCCATATAAATGGGGCACAGTTCCTTTGGACAAACTGTATATTCATACATTTGATGAAAATTAATGATAATCTATAGTTTGTAAATTTTCTCAAGAGCTTGCATATTGATTGAAAACTTTACTTAATTTTGACATTTGTGGAGAGCAACAGAAGTGATATTTTTGAAGCAACCACTTACTTTGCCTTTCCTCTGCCATAAATCAAGATGCACTTGTCAAATTGACTCAAACAAGGTCTCAAAGTCCAAGTTAAAGCATAACCTATACAATTGATTATTACCCACAGGAATCCCGCCAATCCCATTGCTTAATCGCACATTTCCCGCGGTTTTCCCGCAGCCTTGTATAATACGATAAAAGGACGCATTTCATTCGACACAGCAACTAATTTAGGCCTGTGAGATTTACAATAAACTTAAGCAACATAACAGTAACAAAATGCATTTGACTAAATGATATAAGTCAAAATTAGAAGCTAAGAAGCTCGCAAGCTCGGTCTGTACTTTTAAGACCTCGGGCTTTATATTTTCCTGTACAATATAAAGCCAGCTGGTATGCGCATATTAAAAACCGGGACAATTAAAGCTGCAGCTTCTCCACAGCAGCCACACAACAAATGGGGCACAATTTTTTGGGACACCCTGTATATGCTAGGTTGCTAGTTTGTTGCAAAAAAGATTTCATCCAATTATAAACAGAATGTATTTACTTACGTAATATCGATGTTTTAAGACGTGTCCTGCTTCCGTATCTTTCTTGATTGCACTCTCACCAATGATTTGGCCACCGTAAAATTCTCTCCTTGTGATTGCATTTCTGTGAGAGAGAATTTGATGAGTTGATACAAGACTGATTATATGTTCGTAGGTTATCGCTATTGATAGACTGATGAACACTATAACTACGACTCATGACCATACGCTTCCAGAAACGGACATGGCCTAAATCACCTGCTATTTTTTCTCAAAACTACCGACCCTAAAACGCCGCAAAAAGTGGTTTTCCTGAAGTGCTACATTGCAAAACAAGCTATCAGTACTTAGATGAATGTTTCTTCAAGCTATCAAAGCAAAAACTCCCACCTACAAGTGACATTTTGGTTGTTTGGGGGCGCAAAAGATCTCGTAAATTCGCTCGCTACTTTGAGATTTTGATCGTTGCAGCAGTTCAGTCGAACGCGTTTGTTTGTCTTTGGCGGGAAGTTTGAATCTGACGCATAAAAGTATAAAATACACACAGCCTTAGTACAACCAGTACAAAGATCCTTACCCTTGTAGCCTTAAATCTGCCTTTGCAACAACTGATAAACTGACGCTTATAACATTGTCTGCGTATGTACCAACCTCTTTATTTGCACTAAAAGGAGGAAATGTATATTTACAGTTAAAACTTGCAAGAAGGCCTAATTCAGAACAAACACATGGTCAACAGTTTAACTACCAGTAGTTTATCATGAACTGTATTTAAAGATTTAGGAGGCAAAAATATATTTCTCTCGATTATTTTTTAGTCTGTCAAGTGCAGGTTTCACTAAAAACATTCTGTAGTTGAAAATATTTGAGAAAACTGAGTTTAAGTATCAACAAAATTTTTTCGCTCAACAAAGCAATAATTTCGCAAAAAAACAAAACTAACCTTGAAACATTGATTGACAATTTCTTGTAATCTAGATCACTATCTAATCTCTTTGTGTCAAGAACAATTACTATTTTCTCCTGCAGAAGAAAAACAGAATTGCATTGGAATGAAGCAGTAACCAACTTCACTGTGGGCACTCTGCTGAAGTAAACATTTGGTTGCATGTTCAAATGTTCAAATTCCCGATGCTCTGGAGTTACTTATATTCCCGGTGTTAATTACTACAATAGATCTTCTAGCTTTTCTCCAAAAGAGCCTGGGTCGACAGATATTCTTATACATTTTCATACGAGAGGTTCTATCACTTTTGTGCACATTCGAAAATTCTACAAAAAGTATCAAAATATCGTTCGATTCAGATTCGATGTGGCGTTAGAGCTTCTATTACTTTTGTGCACATTCGAAAATTCTACAAAAAGTATCGAAATATCGTTCGATTCAGATTCTCTTTTAGAATAGCTAAAAGTCTATTTGAATCATATAAGTGCAAACAATTTCAGACCAATAAATTTCAGAAAAATCTTTTCGCACGTTTTTCAAGGAATTTCTGATCATTTTCAGTAATACACGATAACTGACTACAAGATAAGATCTATTTGCAGTTTAGTTTGCTTGTTTTATACCAAAAATATCAAAGTTTACAGATCATGCTTTAATTTGTCAAAGGATCAGGTCGTCAGAGATTCCTATTGAATATTCATTGCTCAGGAAGACGAGAATGGTTCCCAACATTGCCTAGCCTGAGATCAGGGCCTCCAAAAAAATTTTAGCGTGCCTTAGTTGAAAGAGATAAATCTGTAATTTCACAGCATAGGGCTCAAATCTTTCGAATCTTTAAAAAGGTGGGTGTAAAATTCTATGACATTTTTCTTTGAATTGAATGGCTTGAAAGGAACTCATGGCACTTTCCTGTAAATCTGCCGTGGAAATTTTTTGATATCTTGATTTTTTTCAAAATGGTGGCAATTTAGTTATTTGGAGGGAGCCAATGGCGGGAAAATGATATAACCTTCAAGAAAAGCATAGTTTATGAAGGCCTACACTATGTTGGCAAGCAGAAATCGGTAGCTTTTCTTGTTTAGGATTTAGAAATTTTATGACGTCATAGCCTCAAATTCAATGAATGCCGCCATTTTGAAACCAATCAAGATGTCAATAAATTTCCACGGCAGATTTACAGCAAAAGTTTCTTCCAAGCTATTTAATTAAAAGAAAACTGTAATAGGATTTTACACCGACCATTTTAAAGATTTGAGCCCTATGTTTAATTTCACAAGGAAGCTCTCTCGGCACATTTCTTTCAACTGAAAACATTTCGTGGAGCAAGACATCACGATTTTAGGTAAGATTTCTGTACTGCGAAACATTTTGGATTTCGAACAGTGAAATATCGGCGCCCGAAAAATGATCGCATTGTTTAAAATGTCACCTGAAGTGCTCATGAAAGTAGTTTTGAAATGACATCAACAGTAATACCGTAAAAGTTCTATTAACCCCCTCTCTATTAAGCCCCCCCCCCATTTATATCAAATTGCAGAGGTTACTAAAGATTCTCCATTTACTGAGCTAAATAAGATTGCATGTTAATTTTGATGTGTTTTGAGCTTTGTCGAATTCATGTATTTAACTCGTAAAATTTTATGTTTAAACCGCAAAATGTGGTGCAAAAAGAACTAAAAAGTGTCCAAAATTAAATAAGCCCCCCGGGGGTTTAATAGAGCTTTTACGCTACACATCTCTGTTTTCCACAAGTCAGTAATAAGATAAGAAAACAGTAGCTATAAACATACCTCTTTCTTCGCATTAATCTCCTGGAAAATGTTTCTACATTTGGTTTCAGATGTTCCATCCGGTAAGGCTATGGCATCGTCACACAGTCTGAGAGCCTATGGGATACAAATTCAAAAACAATAAGTGGTTGCTATTTTGGAACAGACCTTTTTACGTCTTAGGAAAAGAGGTTTGGATCGAGCGTCCAAATCTGGTGAAATTTGGGAAGGGAAACGAAAGCACCACCCCCGATTTTAGTCGATACACTGCTAGCTGTGGCAAGAAGTTGCTGCTTGGAACGACACATGTACAATCAAGGTGTCAAGTTGAGCTAGAATTTTTTTTTCATATACCATTGTAAATTTTTTACAAGACAAATTACTTATGACGCTACCTACTAATTACTCTACGTTTTTTTTTTTTTTTTTTTTTTTTTTTTTTTTTTTTTTGCAATATACTATGACAACCCCGCGGCAACTAATATAGAAAGAAATAAAACTACTGGGTGAATCAGGAAAGATGTACCATCCGCCCGCAAAACCGCACCCCAAGAGCCACCCAACCGATTCGCACAATTTCGCAAGATTTAAACGACGTGTGAAAGAAGCTTCAACGAAAATTTTGTCCAGGCCTCTGTCAAGGATTTGAAATTAGAATTGGACGAATCGGGTGTGTGACCCCCGCACCACGACTAAAAATTTCATGAATTTCGTGGGCTCCTCTATTTGAATCATAACCTGTTGAACACGGCTTCTCCCCTTTGTTGTCGAAAAAGTAAACGGAAATATAAAACTCGGTTGCAAGAAAGCTAGCTTAGCTTTTCATCAGACTTAGCAAAGTTGTAAATGAACAACCTAGTGAACAACCTAGGTATCCATTAATTTTGAATTGTTCGTAATGTGACTGTATACAGTTTAACGTTTCGTGTCTTTATATATTAGCCATGGGGTAGTCATTGTCTTTCGCTCCCCATGTTACCGTACCTGTAGTGTCGTATAGTAATTAGAATCAGGGATAGTAGAATGTAAATGTATTGTAAAATTTTATACTTGAACAAAAAAAGCTAACGATATAGCAAAAGAACACCAACCATTTTCGAGTAGTTTTGGAGATAAATCCATTTCTTTGAGATCAAGGAAATATTTGTCAGGAAATTTGCGAAGCTAGTGTTGATGGAAACATTGCGATCTATGCATATTTCGATTGCCAAGACTATGCAGAACAAAAGCGTCATTTTTAACCGCTTTCCATCAGCCAAATGATGTTGGAGAATTAACTGATTCATGAGGAAAAGTGGTTTCGCAAAACGGCAACTCGCTGCTCACTCGAGCGGAAAGAAGAGTTACCTCAAGGAGCATGCTCAATGTTCAGCGAAATAACATCTTTTGCATTCGTCGGGTACAGCGTATAGTGATGATTGAAAAAACAACTTACCCCATCTGACAGCATAATCGAGCTGACACCAATTCTATTAGGTAGCGTAACAGCAACATCAGTTTGGAAGGCAGTATTCGGTCCCTTGTTTATTATTGTAGCATCAAGTTTGACGTTGACTCTGCCAAGACGTAGAGTCCTGTGCGAATTGTAATTAATAGAAAGATATAATTAGATCATGCTACTCTTATATTCCATTAAAGGCAATGTGCAATAGTAAACAGGCTACCCTATAAATAGAGCAAACGAAACACTCAGGCACAGCATTGTTACTTTGGCTGTCCATTGTTCACAGCGTGTGTGCGACATTGATTTGAATGGGATGTTTTCAGATTGATTTACTCTTTGAAGATGCAAGCTTTTAACCTTGCATAAACCCTCTTTCAAAATTTACAAGACTTACCACTGATAACGCTAAACGCTACACACAAACTACTGGGTGCACCAAAAAACTATCCACTTTTGACAAGCCACGATAAATTGCATACTGAGCTAATTTTGAAGATTAATGATTCAATCTTTAGCTAAATCCAGCATTAGATTTCAGAATTGTTATCAATTTTCTAGTCCTCTGTTCTCGCACTACAAGTGAATTCCTCAAAATTGTCATTTTCGAAAACACTGCAAACGATCAAGAAACGTTGACAAAATTCCTAAAGACTCTACATGAATGGAAAAAGAGAAAACTCTTCTTGCATGGTGATTCAGGGATTTAGAAATCAAATAGTTATAATTTGTTATAATTTCACTTGTCATTCATTATGAATAGAATAATGACAACTTACAAGTTTTTACTGGACATGATTGCCAAGTTGGGGATACATGGATCACAGTCACGTTTGAATTGAATCTATGAATTAAAAAATAGTATAAAAATAAAAATATTGCCGCCTCTCAAAGTAATCACATCTACAGCTAAAGTGATTACTATGTTTATTAAAACATTGCCTATGCCCAAAAGTAATCATGTGGTACTTACTTACAGGGGCTGTACAAGATTTTAGTAAACAAAGACAAAGATCAGCTGGCCAATATCATCAAATTCAATGAGAAATTCCTATCTAATAGACCATTTGCCAATAAAGACAAATTCCAACAGCCCTAGTAACAGTCAAAAATCCGGGGAGTCCTCTCCATTACAGTATAATCGGCAAGCCGACCCGGCCAGATTTTCTGACCCGAAGCTGCATTTGGAGCCGATGCTCGATGGTTACTCAACCAATTTTAAAACAGAAAAAAATGTACAAGAGATGACTCGCTTGTGAGTCTTATCACGAATTTGGGGTTCAATATTGCCCCCAGGGGCGGAGCGCGGGGGCCGAGAAAATTGGGAACAATTTTGGCCTACCCCATTTTGGGCCGTAACTCCGTTTTGCGAGGGGTAAACGGCCACGGCATGTCAAAAATCGACGGGAAACCGTATTCTTTCACTA
>REGL01000751.1:43601-58111 GCA_004194395.1 Aurelia aurita complex sp. Pacific | reverse complement strand
AAAGTATAGTAGGATGTAGATGTAACATGTATTGTAATATCTTAGATGAACATAAAAAGTATACAAGTTTTTGCTCCGCAAAAGCAAACTAAAATCATAGTTCCTCCACTGCAGCAATACAAACGGGGCATTGGGACACTCTGTACTTCACAGGACAGAGAAAAATTATGAAATGAAGAATACTAACAAAACCAGCGTCGAACAAATGAGCTTTCTCCTCCTTCGCAGCGCCATCATGACTTTCTAGAACTGGCATGCTGTCAAGTGACGTCACAACGTTAGGCAAGACTGTCTGGTTGGCGTCAATCAATGTGAATGACAGGCTGATCTTGACGTCTGGGAATGACTGAAAAGTGCCATCCTAGAGACAGAAATACAACATCCGAGTGATAACAAGGCACTTGGCCGTTTGACACATGCTGCCTGTTGCGTTCATACGATACTAGCACATTTTGAAAATGGTGAAAATATGACAGATAGGCCGTTCAAAAGAAAATGCCACAGTTTTTGCCAGCAGACTTTGAAAACGGTAAAGTTTGAAAACGGAACTGTAACCGAAACATGTTGAAAACAGCATTGTGTGAAGGTTTGAAAACGATATAAACGGCCCGTAGGTAACTTAAGTTCTCCATGGTACGGGGCTGGCCATTCTTTAGGGTGCATCTTTTAAGATGGAGTCCGGATTTAAGGATATACTTTTCAGAAATTTTCCGGATTTATGGGTGGTAGTTTTACGCTTTGAATGGCACAACCCCGTATCATAAAAACTTAAGCTACCCCCCCTCCCGGATAAACGGAACATTTTCGACACTTTTAAAAACGCGGTGATCGATTCCTAAAATGTGGGTACATTTCTTTGACATCAAATACTCAGGGAAATTGCAACAAGTCTGTTACCGTTAAATTTCATACCGTTTTCAAATTGTTCCGGTATCGTGTGAATGCAAGATTTGTTTTCATGACAAAAGGAACGCAACGAAAGCCATGATTAGGACCCGACATTTCCAGTTCATGAAAACACAATAATAGACTTTTTAGCTATTCTGAAAATAATCAGAATCGAACGACATTTTGCTACATTTTGTAGAATTTTCGAATGTGCACAATAGTGATAGAAGCTCTAACGCCACTCGATCGAACTTCGCATATAAAAACATCGATCCATGCTCTTTTGTAGAATAGCTAAAAGGTATATTGGCAATTCCAATTGGTTGTTGCGACTCTTCCCCATTGAGAAAGGTTTACCACAACCCCATTCCCAGGGTGCTCTTGCATCATGCGCTGATCATGAAGCCGAGTGAATACCCTGCTATGCTTTGCACTAATCTGTTAAAAATGTGAACAGATTAGCAGCCATTACGGAATTGCAGTTTCCTAGGCAACACAGCTATGCGACCTCGATTCCAAATAACAAAGCAACATTGTAACGCTTGTTACTTAGTGATTAAAGTCTGTCTCAAATTAGATGTCAACTGAGATTTGCGATAATGCAAAATTCCTTTGCAAAACACTTATATTGTTCTTATTCGCGGGAATTTGCAGGTGGCATCTAATTTGAGACAGACTATAGACTAAATTGTTTTTATACGAATAATTAGGAAATTTTCGAGAAATAATTATGTCATCTATTCTTTTCAAATTGACCAATCAAATTGCAAAACTCCCACATGTATCCCAACCCTAAGTAGAGGTAGAGTAAACGAACTCACTCTCGGGACCAGATTGTGTTTATCACACGGATACAAAGTACTCAAGTAATCAGTCTTGCTTTTACCTTGCTCCTGACGAGCTCAGCAGCCAGTCGCTTCGTTGAATCGACATTTCTCACTTTAACGGTTAGTACAGATACACTTGAATCTCCAAGTGCAAACCGCAGTCGTGGTGTGCGACCAGGGTCCAACACAAGTTTCATGGTTGCACCTAAAAGCAAAAACAAACATCCTTGAATGAATTAAAGCGATAGGGCCAGGTCGCACGAGCAAAAAGTCGTAACTTTGAGCCTCCTAGCTCCCTGCAACAGACCCCGAAATAAAGCAACACTTAATATTGCCTTCCTTTAGACTCAAACTGTAAATTTATAATTTCTAAAAGCATATGTAGCCAAACACTTCCTTAATTAAGAAGGGACGATGACATCATTGTATGCAGTTTCTCTTGTGTCGGCCAGGTCACGTAACGGTCAAAGAAACCTCTCTAGAAAATGTGATTCTTTTTCTTTTTTTTTCTTTTACATTCCATTAAAAGCTTACAAAACGAATTATTAACTATACTGCTTACCAAATGCTATACCCTACTACTAAAATAATATCATTAGGAGCGAAAAACAATGACTACCTCATGGCAACATAAAACAGAAAATACGAAAATAGCACTATAGTCACTATACGTAACAACAAGAGAAAGAAAAAAAAATAGCACTTACTAAAAGAGAGATGGTGGTTGTGTGATTTAAGGACTTGCTAATCAAATCAGCCAGTTTCATGGATAAAACGTAGAGTTAAAAGAAGTATGTTTTTATTAAGATCATCTGGAAGATCGTTATCACCATACAATAACATCTTCAGCAGCACATCATTTGAAAGATTGGTATATCCATCACCATGTGGTCGTAAGAAAGAGGAAACTCCAACGAGAAGGTTTCTTCGTAATACTTCAAAGGAAGGGCAGAGCAACAAAAATGTTTCGTGTCCTCAATGCCATCATTGGTTGGGCACATTGGGTTTATGGTATCTCTGCAATCATGCCTGAATTTGTGAAAGTTCAATTTACTGAGACCAACCCGAAGTTGTGTAAGATAAAATAGACCTGTTGGGTCGTGTATCCTGAAGACTGATTTTGGCAGGGGGCGAATTTTGGACAGTGATTTGCAGTTCTTTGTGGGTCATATCACACAGATTTTCCACCAGTTTTTCAAAATTAAAGAGCTATTTCTAAGATGGATTCTTAAATTTCACATTCAGACAAAACGACTACAAGGAATCATGACGTCACTCTGGGAGCCAGAGCCAAAAATTTAGATTTGGCTCTGGTACCCAGGGCAATATGGCTGTTACTTCCCTCCTCCCACAAGAGAAGAGTAAAAATCAAAGTGAACTTACGAATTTCCGATGTCAGTCTCTTAGATCTTTCTTCATAGCGATATTTGATATTTATTCTAAATCTACAAAAAAGAACAGATGGTTATGAGAACAGGAAGATAAAGTCATGTTTCGATTGTCGTTGTTGAATAACGTTGCATCATTGCAGTACAACAACGACAACAGAGGAGTGGAATTGAATTGAATAGCCGACGTTGTCATAGCGGCGGGATGCTTCCATGAGTTTGGAGCAAGGGGAAAGAAACAGAGATAAACAATCAACCATTTACGGTACGCATTTCATTTTTCTTCAATTCAAAGAACAAGAACTGCTATCTTTATGTTGAAGTTAGGAAGTGGGTAGACATAGTTATTGCTCCCCGTGGTCTTGTCCTAGTAGTAGAGTAGAGTAGCTTATAAGTATAGTAATTAAGTAAATATGTATTGTAAATTTTTAGCCGAATGTATAAAAAAAGTTAGGAAACAGTAGCAGCGTAAATTGCCTTCATTAAGTAAGGCCGCAATAATACGCTATAGGGCTTCCCGTGCTCTGACACGTACTGTTTCATTGTGTAGCTAAAGAAATAATGGGTGCGTGAGCGTTTCTTTAGCCATCTATAGGGGCTACGAGATATTGCGTGGTCGATTCCCTTTTATTTGGATACTTAATCGAAACATTCGGCACTACATACTGTCGGCATAAAGGGCTGTACAAGTCCTCTCTGCGTGGCGCTGCGTGTCAAACCATCGAATGTGTTTAGGCTAAACACAACATAGTTTATGGCGATTTTGAACAGAGAATAGTAATATAGTAATCCAAAGTATCTGCGACAACCTTGGTGATCGAACCTTTGGTGGAGGATTTGTTCTATTTTTCTAACGCCGAATATTTAAAAGTTTTAATGGATATCAAAAGTTCAATCACATTTCATAGACATTGACAAGAAAACACTGCAATGAAAGTTACGTAGAAGCTGCGATGAAACTGGCCGCCATTAAAAACCAAAGGCTTTAGTCACGTACGTGGGTTGTCCCGTACTTTCCGATTGTTTACAAACATCTTGTACAGCCCCTTTAAATCAACAAAATGTTTTATCCACCAAGAGCCGATATTTTGAGCGATTTCATTGGCTGTTTTCTACAACTTGCAACTTCAAGTGTTGCGATTTCATTGCGCCGAAAATTAACCGATCACTTCTGACGGTCGCAGACTCAAATAATTCCTGGCTCAGCAACAATGGAAATAAAAAATCAAACGAAACATGGAACTCTGATATCGCTTACTTCTTTTCGCCCAAGTAGTCGTCTGGGTTGATCTTTGGAGGACTTGTAGTTATTGATGAAATTATTTTGATGACAGGTCTAGACCTACAAAACAGAAGTCGAACATTTAGGGGTGGGGAGACATGTTTGCAAGGATCTTACTTGTCTTTGAAGTCGATCCAAAGAGTCTCCTGCAATCATACGGCAAACGTGCCTACCCGCTTAGCTGATATCTCAATTTTGGTCTGCTAAAATGTCGGTTTACGAAGACGCTGTTACGATCCATAAGCAGGTTGACCACAGCAAAGTGAACTGAAATCAATTTAATGATAGCTCACTTTTGTTTTACAAGTAATTTTCATTTGGTTATACCATTTTGTAATGAATAGATGTCAAAAACTAGCATAAATTTTTCTTCTGACGAAGCAAAAGCGAAACGAACTTCTACCATATTATATTTCCAAGACTATTTCATTGCATTTACATAGTTTATAGAAAGGAGCTTACGAGTTACTGTTTTCTGCAGGAGAGTCTAAACATAGTGAATAGGGCTATGTAAAATGTAAATTGATACTGGTTGCAGTAAAATAAACTATGCACGTTTGGCAGGCCACAATAAATCGTACACTGGACCGATTTTGAAGATTTATGACTTAATCTTTAGCAGAAAGCCTGAATTAGATTCTAGAACTTTTTGCAAATTTTTCCGTTTTCAGTTTTTAGAGCTAGAAGCGATTTTCTTAAAATGTTCGTTTTCGAAAGCATTGAGAACGATCAAAAACCGTCGATCAAAACTCAAAAGATTCAACATGAATGAACAAAAAGAAAACGTATTCAGGGGGATTTGGGGGTTTAGTACGAACTCTCCTATAGCAGACTACAATTGGTCAATTTCTAAATCGCAAATCACCAGGAACAAGTTCTCTCTTTGTCCATTCATGTCGATTATTTAGAAAACTTGATCGATATTTTTTGATGGTTTTCATTGTTTTCGAAAACTAAAATTTTAGGAAACTCGCTTCTAGCTCTAAAAACTGAAAATGAAACAAAAAATCCCAGTATCTAATTCAGGGTTTTTGCAAACGATTAAGTCATAAATCCTCAACATCGGTCCAGTGTACGATTTATTGTGGCCTGCCAAACGCGAATAGTTTAATTTGGCGCACCCGGTAGCAAAATCTCAGGGTCAGCTGAGAACTATACCTCAGCATTGCCACTCGGTCGGAAGCATAAGCACCAACCACAATATCTGGAAAGGAAAAAACAACTTTAAGAATGCTACAAATGAAGGAAGCCAACTGCAAATACTATCAGGGGATAGGGGAATCCGATAGCTTTGTCAACTTCTGGGAGAAACCGGCCATATACTTGGCAACTGTGGGGCAAACTACAAAGCGTTTAGACTAAACTAAAAGCTTTGCCCCTCAATATCTACCAGCTTACAACTTGGGATCTGAGATTTCAATATCATCGGGAAAACCTTCGAAGGAAATTAAAGAGGGAATATAGGAAGATTCGAAAGTCAGGTAGAATTTTCTGATCAAAACATTGGAGAACAAAGTGTTAATCAAAGGTTAGCTATGCAGCAATACTTATACTCGTTTTAAAAATTTTTATGAAACTTGAGCATTGCTTTTCACATGCTATGGCCCAGGAGCACAAAAATTTAGACAAAAGGCCGCGTAACATTGAAATTCAAGAAATACAAACCGTTGTATTTATTGGAATCGAGGTCCATTCCTCCGGCCAATGAGCGTCCAAAGGCTCTCAATTTGCTGTCAAGCGTGGAGGCCGCAATCTTCTGCAAGAATGAGGGTATGTGTAAAATAAAACGATTGGTCAAGTCAAGATAATAGACCAAAAAAAGACCATCTCGTAATCAGGGGAGCGGCTCTGGGGGCGGGGGTACTTAGTATATTTATCCGATGGGGTTGTGTCGTTTTTCAGGGTGCCATTTTCAGCAATTTTTTCTTGCACGGGGTATCAAAATAAGGCAAATTTTCTAAAGCAGGTTGTCAAAACATGCCAAAAGGGGATATTTGTTAGACCGGGACCAATTTTCATGTTTTGGAGTAAGTATACTTTTCACCAATTTATTCTAGAATCGGTTATCATTTGGAGCGAAAAATTCTGGAGCAGGGTGAAAAATAAAAACTTTAGTGGGCACACGCCCTTATAAATTTAAATCAAGTACCCTCCCCGGACTCCTGGGGGAGCGGCGAAACTACCTGACGACCCTTAAAGGTAAATAAATGACACTGAAATAGACAAATAAAAAGATCTATATGAATTTACGTTGAAGGGCACCAAATACAACTTCGTGTACCTGTCAGAAATTAAAATCTTGAATTTACTGATGAAGACAAAAGTCAAAACATTTACTCAAAGTTGTATTTACAAGCTACGACAAAATATCGCAATGCTGAAGCGACAACAGCAACATCAATTCAATTCAATACGCCTAAGTGAAGTATTCTTGTAGTGAGTCTACAAAACTCTGATTCAGGGTAACTATACCCGGAGCAAACAGCATTTGGATATATATGCGAAGAAACAAATAATGTTACCTGTGATGGGGTTGTTTTAAGTCCTTTTGCTGAGCCTTGGAATACATAAATTGCCCCAGTGTTATCGTTTTCATAAGGAGCACCAACAATAACGTCTGCAATTTTTAAAGAAATGGAAGCCATATCAAACTGAACAGTTCACATATGAATGTAGCATACTTTATTACCGTTAATTTCCGCGCGTATTTTGCGCAAAATTAAAAGGCATCAGTTTGCGAAGTACAAGGTGGACGAAGATTAAAGGGAGCGAAACTCGAGGGATTTGGTGGGGCTCAATTATGACGCGAGACTGCTTTAAGCTGTGACTATTTATTTCAAGTGCACAAAACAAACGCCCCTGTTATTTAAAATGGATGACCTGAGCTATATGGCGCCAGTCTATAAGTAGGACAAAGAAAACGAAAACACTTAATTATTTTCTTTGGCTTTACTTTCTTTTGTCACATGCTGGATTGTTAAGTACAACAGGCTACCTATAAACCTATGAGATCTCACTTTTGACTCGGGTTATTCACAATAAAGGGTCTGTTTCATCCAGCATGCCTTGCATGTGCTATCTCTTGGCTGGCCTTTGTTGTCGCCATTTTTATGGGCCATAAAAATGGCGACAAAAAAAGTCAACCAAGAGACGGCACGTGCAAGGTATACTGGATGAAAAAGACCCTTTAAAATGCAAGTCAGACTAAATTTGCTTCATATTGTTTCACACTGCTAAGTTCCTAACAGCTCAAGTAGAAAGAATACGTGCATCATTTTAAATCCCAGTGTTAGACCTTGAAAATGGTAAAGTCTCTTTCAATTTGAACAAAATTAACATATATCTTAATAACATACCATTGTATCCATCTAAGTTTAGATCACCAGGAGAAATTATCGCAGCACCAAAGTTTGCCCTTGCAATTTTCATACCAAGTGTTGATACCAACTTCATTGTTGCCTGTAAAAGATAATGCTCTCTAATTTCATTGTTGTAATCATTTCGTCTGAATATTCAAATGCTAAACAACAGAAAGGAAATAATTACTCCAATTGATGGTGTCCATAATTTCCCATTTTTCGTTTCGGTGGTTCAAAACTGGCAACNTCAATTTGAACAAAATTAACATATATCTTAATAACATACCATTGTATCCATCTAAGTTTAGATCACCAGGAGAAATTATCGCAGCACCAAAGTTTGCCCTTGCAATTTTCATACCAAGTGTTGATACCAACTTCATTGTTGCCTGTAAAAGATAATGCTCTCTAATTTCATTGTTGTAATCATTTCGTCTGAATATTCAAATGCTAAACAACAGAAAGGAAATAATTACTCCAATTGATGGTGTCCATAATTTCCCATTTTTCGTTTCGGTGGTTCAAAACTGGCAACAATATTTGTTACTTTAAGTCTCTGCCACAGAGCCTGCTTGGACTGGAGGAGCATAGTATCAAACAAAAATTGGCTCAGAAGTCAAATAACCTTGACAATTCAATTTATAATATTTATCCACAAAAACCCCATCAGCTATTAACAAAACAACAACAAAACCATAATACTCTAAATCCTATAACACAAAATTTAAAATACAAATCTACAGAATGCTGTTCTTCCTAGGGATCGTGCTTTGGGAATCATTGCTGACTTAGCTAGACATCCTTCAATTTCTTTTTGAAAGTGTAAATTGTAGGACTAGTTGTGATGTTCAATGGAATTTCATTCCAAACTTTGGCTCCTGAATAATGGAAACTCCTCTTTGAAAATTCCAAATTTTGCCTTGGCACGTCGATATCTAATGGGTTTCTTAACGTATAGTTAGATAGCTGTGACCTTGTTAAGAACCTTCCTTTCAAGCTGTCAGGGCACAAATCATTAGTTATCTTATAAATCATGATAACCCTGTCATATTTAATCAAGCTTGAAACAGACAGCCAAGTGCATCTCCAGACCCTTGAATGACAGCAGTTCCTAGTAGCTATGAGTTGCCCAGGTCAAAGACCTACCTTTGTTATATTCAAAGCCTGTCCACCTAAAACACAAGATACCGAGCCTACCGAAGAACCTTAAAGCCAAGCTAGGGCTACTTCGAGTTATTTCTTTCACCAAAATTGTTTGAAAAAATTCAGAAACATAGACGAAAGTAAAACAAAACAATCCATAAACTGTACCTCTCCTGACCTATAGTATAGATAGACTATTCCAGCTTCAGCGACCTCATTCTGGTAAAATGGAGCTCCAACAAGCAAATGGGCGTAGCTAAAAGGAATGATATAATTGCTTTTTAAACAGAAAGTCTCCGTGATATATGCTATTTACTAAGAAGTTCTACAGATTAAAAAATATCCATCAAAATGAAAGAATATCACAGCAAACTCAGTTAAATTTGTTGGCAGCAAAGTGACAGAGCTTTCCATCACCTTTCCATGTCAATGAAATTGGACAATGAAAATTGGACAATGGAAATGGACAATGAAAACAATGGACATTGAAAATGGACAATTGACAATGGACAATGAAAATGGCGACAACAAAGATCCCACAAAAGGATGTATTCGCAGGTCTCTTTAAATAGTTCAACTCACCCTGGCTTCTTTGCATCGGCTTGGTATGTGCATACTGCAAACCCAAAAGCGGATGCCAGTTGAACCTGGTACAGAAAGTAAAGATATTTATTGCTAACCACTGACAAACCTAAGGAGCAATAATCACTCACTGAAAGAGAAATAATCACTCACTGAAAGCATTTGCAGATTGATTCAAGCGTTTATCGGAAGATAATTAGTAAGATAAACAGTAATTTCAGATCCTGTTGTCTCTTTACACGCAGAATTGTAGTTCAGCTGTTTACAGTAAATCCCCGCATATAAGAACCTACAAAAATAAGAACCTAGAGGCTGTTTTTCTTAAATTATGCACCTCATGATTAAGAACCATGATTAAGAATTTTCAATAAACTGTAATGTAATTATGAATGTGAAAATTATGATCCATGTCTTAATGATTATTAATGGATTTTTCACTAACATGAACTTGCCAACATATACACTTGGATTTGTCAAATAATATGATGCTATATTCTACTGGCTCAATCTTTTTATTATGTCAGCCTGAGAGTAAACAAATGTACCACAAAATACCACAAAATAAATGAAAAACACTTACCTTGTCTTCAGTAGCAGGTAATAGTAGACCAACTGTCATTTTGCCTCCATCACGCTTTAAGATAGCAACCTGAAAGAAATGCGAGCCTCCTTAATAGATGTCAGTCGTTCGACTGAATAGCGTTAGAGCTTCTATCACTGTGAACATTGGGAAATTTTACAAAATGTAAACAAATATCGTTTGATTCAGATTCAAAGATTCAAGATTCAAAGATACTTCCAACCATCTACGGAAAAAATTCGCTCCGGTGACAAAAAGGCAGTCAGAATTCCATGTTCGACTCTGGTTACTTGACCTTGAAATGCAAATTCTATTTTGGAAACAGATAATTAAATCCAATTCACATTTTAATGGCAAGTAAATCGTGGACCAGATTTGAACATGAAATTCTCGTTCCCATACATATCCCTTGCTAGCATTTTCCTTTCTTTAGGCTCTATAAGATGAGTGATTTTGCCAAACGAAATTTCCACATCTAAGTTAGTCTTTGACTGATAAATCAACATATTTTAGTTTTGAAAATAGGCCACATACTATTTACTCTACAGGCCACCAAACGTTTCAATTTGTTTTTTACTGACCTGATAGGGCCATGGTTAATATCGAGAATAAATAAAAAGACAAGGCTTTTATATAACAAGATTAAAGTACACAAGGGTAAAAGTATCTAACCCTAAACAATCTAATAATATGCGCATACAAACCGGCTTTGTGTTGTACAGGATAATATAAAGCATGAGGTCTTAAAAGTACAGACCAAGCTTGCGAGGTTTGTGCAATAAGACCGAGGGCTTTATATTTTCCTGTACAACTACAAAACCGGTTAGTATGAATTGTATTACCTGATAGCTTCAATTTTGACTTATATCATTTAGTGAAACGCATTTTGTTACTGTTATGTCGCTTCAGTTTATTGTAAATCTCATAGGCCTAAATCAGTTGCTGTGGTGTCAAAAACGCGTCCTTGTATCGTGTTATACAAGGCTGCGGGGAAACTGCGGGAAATGTGCGATTAACCAATGAGGTAATACCAACTTACTTTTCCAGTACTATCACTTCTTGGACCTCCCATTGCAACATCTGAAAGCAGCGAAGAAATAGGTTACATTCGCCTAATTGTTCATTATGTTTGCATTTGCATATAATGAAGATAATTTTCTATGTTTCTGAATTATGGTCTCTGTAAAAAATCACTGACACGGTTGTGCATTAATTGGAAACATTAATTGGTAAGATAAAACTGTAATGCAACAGAGTAGCCATATATTCACGGCTGCAATAGAAACGACATACCTTTCCTTGTCTTTGATAAGTAATGGCCGTGAGCAATAGAGTAGCCTGAAAAGGAAAAAATAGCTTTTAAAAACTTCCTCAAGTTACAGTTATCTTCAGCCATAGCGATTCTTTGCAGTCAAGCAAACTTTAAAGGCGGGAAAAAAGTTGAATTGAATTGCATGTGGATGGATCACGTGATCAAATTGAAATGCATTTTCCCGCTCTTTTTGTTTATTTCGTAATGGGCCTAGCAAAATAACCAAAACGATCAGTGTAGAAAACTGTCGAGGATTGCCTTACCCGCCTTGCAGAAACTTGGTATGTGGTTCAACTGGATGGTACAAGATTTCTATGATGGCTGGTGCTTTTTGTCTCAGTTGCGTCTTGTTCAATGCCATCTTGGCCACTGCTTCTGTCACACTTTTGCTTCAATTTTCTGTATCTAATTGAAGTGAATTTCTCGTAACATGTAAATTTGGATTTTGCATGTGACTCATTCGTGCGCGCCTTTAAAAGGGCTGTACAACCCATCCTCTCTGCATGGCTCTGCGTGTCAAATCATCGAGCGTGTTTAGGCTAAACACAACAGAGCTAATGGCGCTTTTGCACAGAGGATAGTAATCCAAAGTATCTGCGACAATCTTGGGATCGAAGCTTTGGTTGAGAATTTGTTCTATTTTTCTAACGATGAATATTTGAAAGTTTTAATGGATATCAAAAGTTTCATCACATTTCATAGATATAGATAAGAAAACACTGCGATGAAACTGGCCGCCATTACCAACCCAGCTTTAGTCACGTGTAAGGGTTGGGTTGTCCTGCACTTTCTGATCATTTACAAAAATCTCGTACAGCCCCTCTAAGTTCTTTCAATGACACCGCTAGGGAGAATACTGTCTGTTTGTACATGGTTACTGGACTGCAAACCAATTTTACAAATTACTCTTCATATTGAACAACTCCTTTTCATTAGAGCTTCTGGCTCCTAACTTTCGATCGCTTAGCAACAAGTTTTCAAACAACTGGATCTGCATATTACACGAAGGCTGAGGGATTCATTGTCCAACGTCGACAGATAAGACAGAATAAACAATACCAAATCAAATCTTTGCATACATACCAAAATAGCTTAGCTCCATATTGGACATCTTGGCACTTTCAATTAGGACTCCTTCCGGCACTCGTTCATATGCTCTTCCTGTATAAAATTGATTGTAAAAAAAGTTGAGCCAAAATCATCTTAAATATAAAAGAATTCGAGATCATTGAAGAAGCATGAGAAACTTGTCAGTATGAATTGTACTTAAATATCCATTAGCAAAGCACTGTTGTACTCCTAAAACAGTACCGATCGGTGAACGTTTTCAGGACAATTTGTACCATTACAGCTACACTTAGTTGATACAAATAGAGTTTGTTATTCTATCTTCCTGCTACTACAGTTGAATTCTCGGTGTACATCTCAGCCTCAAAGTATTTTTTGCAGGAATGTTTGAGTTATATACATTATTGCAATTTGACTACATCTATTTTTGAATAAATGAATATACATTATACCTTGGAAATTTTCAACACCAACAGCTCCAAAGAGGAATGACACTGTGCTGTCCTAGGAATTAAATGAATTTGCAATCTCACATATTTGAAAACTTTACAGATGTCAACAATGTACTTTCTGAGATAAATGAAAGATATGCTGAGATTCAAATCAACGTTTCAGGTAGAACAATTTATTGTTACATTACATTGCACCAAACTATGTGAACAGAAATTGCGCAAAGGACCATCACTGGCTTCTTGTTACTTAGCAGATTTGTGAAAATTCTCTGTAATGTTACAGAGAAGTTTCACAAATCTGCTAAGTAACAAGAAGCCAGTGACGGTCCTTTGCACAATTTCTGTTCACATAGTTTGATGCAATGTAACGATGCAGTAAATTGTTCTACCTGAAATGCTGTATTTTGAAAAAAGTTTGTTAAAATCAATTTGAAGTACCGGGTGCGCCAAAATAAACTATGCACGTTTGGCAGGCCACAATAAATCGTACAATAGACCGATTTTGAAGATTTGTAACTTAATCTTTAGCAGAAAGCCTGAATTAGATTTAGGACTTTTTGCAAATTTTCTGTTTTCAGGTTTTAGAGCCAGAAGCGAGTTTCTTACAATGTTCGTTTTCGAAAACATTGAAAGCGATCAAAAAACGTCGATCAAATTTTAAAAGATTTAACGTGAATGAACAAAGAGAAAACGTTTTCAAACTCTCATACAGCAGATTACAATTGGTTGATTTCTAATTCGCCAATCACCAGGAACAAGTTTTCTCTTTGTCCATTCATGTCGATTCTTTAGAAAAGTAACATGATCGATGTTTTTTTATCGTTTTCAGTGTTTTCAAAAACTAAGATTTTAAGAAACTCGCTTCTAGCTCTAAAAACTGAAAATGAAAAAATTTGCAAAAAATCCCAGTATCTAATTCAGGCTTTCTGCTAATGATTAAATCATAAATCTTCAAAACCGGCCCAGTGTATGATTTATTGTGGCCTGCCAAACGTGCATAGTTTATTTTGGCGCACCCGGTATGGGTGTCAGCAATGCTGGGCATCAATGTTCACATTCAGCTACCAGGTGAAAAGAAATCGAAACATGTGCAAGCCTGTAGCTTGCTAGCTGCTGATCAGGTTCCCTAAAGGGGCTGTACAGATATTTGTAAACAAAGATAAACATCAGCTGGCTAAGATAATCAAATCCAATGAGAAATTCCTCTCTAATTGGCATGTGGCATACATTTTCTTTAGCCTGCCTGTTGCCTTCCCAGTATTTAGGCTAAACACGTCTGAAACTCTTCGTTCAGAATCCAGCTGTATCTTTTATAAGTGTTGATGGCATAAAAATCTGATTGCACTAGCCAATTCTGCGTGGTTCAAACATGTAGAAAACATCTTCAATTGCAATGTATCTGCTGCTACTTGCCTGCATTAGGGGGAGAGAACTTAGGATTTTTGGAAGTTTAGCTTGTACAGCTCCTAAGCTAACTGTCATTTTGTGGGCAACATATCAATTTTGGTGAATCAGAAACCCAGAGGTGACAGCATATGCGCAACGTGTTGAGTGTTGGGGACTCTGGAGGGGGATCAGTAGCGGTAGCAACTGCTGTCGTTGTTGTTCTCTCGTCCGGGGTTCCTATTG
>REGL01000751.1:7435-37817 GCA_004194395.1 Aurelia aurita complex sp. Pacific | reverse complement strand
TATTACAATCTAGAGCTCTTTCAAAAGATTTCTAACGATTCCTATACATTTTGTTGGGCCTATGGGGCGAACTCAAATCAAACACTCAGAATTTTAGTATTTTGGAGAATTCTGTCTCACTTCTCGAACATGAACTAATTTTTGGAACTGACCAGCAAAAACGGGATGAAGTTTGGAAAATGCCCTAATAGCAACTAAAAATTAGCCGGTAATGATATTTGCCTGTTTCTAATGAAGAGACAAGACATCAGAAAATTTGTCATACTGATTCTTTTTGTGACAGTGGTTAAGTATTGAACCTCGATTTAAAGACGTTGTTATGTTAATTAAATGATTCTATCAGTCCGTTGGAAAGCAAGCAAGAAAGAAACTGATATTTCAAGAAATAAAACATAAGATCAAAGAAATAACTCTTCAACCTAAGTGATCTAAAGTGATATAACATCCTGAAGGATTATCTTTTGTAAACAATTTAATGATAACTATCAATTCATCAAGGGCTCTGGATTTAGGACTTCCTGGTTGGTATTTGCTTCAAGAGATATACAATATTTCAATCATCATTTGAGAAGACAAGGCGTGTGATCTATCGTGCGTGCGCCAAGGCCTGCGAGAGCGATCGCACGCCATTCCCAGTAAGGCCTGTTTCATGGTATGGGAGGTATAAGTCCCTTGAATTGAAACTACAGTACATGCTTTGTGCACACTATCATATGACAAGAATTCTTCAGATTATAATAAGAATTCTTGAGCCATATGAAAGACTAACTTTTCTAAAGAAGAATTCTAAGGCAGGAAAACCATGTTAATGTGTGCTAAGCCTGCTGTATACAAGATCTCAATAAAGGAAAGGATGTCCAAACACAATTTGTGAAAAGAGGAGCATTTGAAATAACAAAGCATACTTCTCTTGTCAAAAGGAATTTCATCTGTACAAACACTTGAACTGTTTGTTGCACTGCATTTGAAAACAGTTCCTGCTTCAATAGATCCTTGAATCAAAGTTGTGTTTGCCTTGGGAGCAGATACAAGGATCCTAGAAAATTGAAAAGCAAGCATTCGTGTGATTCTTTTTATATTCCATATGGGCCTATTTGATGGGGCCTTTTTGCTAAAATTGGTTCTGAGGTGGGGCCTTAATCATCAGGGGGCTTAGCGGTCTTCAACTTTAAGTTCTAATATTTTCAGCAGCATTGCGCCATTCAGGGGGAGGGGTTTTACCATAGGCCATTAAGAAAATAAAACATTTTGCAAAAATCTCTCTTCACAATTTTCTTGAAGGGTAAGGAGTAAACGGCTCTATGAACATTAAAACGTTGGACAAAAATGGCACAAATTGTATCAATTTCACACCAAGAGTCTTCCATTATGGCTGGGCCTTGGAGCAGCTTGAGCAACAGAATTTCAATTGTGAAAAAATATGCCACTTTATGGAAATGGGTTTTAATCATACCATTGGTGGAAGGCTATTAAAGAGAAGGGGTTTACACCACAAGACAATAGACCTATTGTTTTACCAATGTTCTTGAAGTATGCTCCAGGCATAACATACTTGTTTTCCAGCCTTGTGGCACAGCCTTTTTTTATAAGAAATTAAGAATTTGGGCCAGTACTGAAAGTTTCTTAAAATTATCAGATTTTGATTACTCAAAATTTCTTACAAATTACTTAAAGGTTCATAACAATCTTCATGTTCACTACCTGTGCCCTCGTGAACATTTGAAACAAGGTTTTTCAAGCCTTCGCAATAATTAGACAATACTCAAGTAACTTGCAAGTAATATGATACAGGAAACAAGTGAAAATAAATTAAACATATGGTAGGGATTTCCTTTATGAAAATAAATACTTTCTTAAGTAAGTTATATTTTCCCAGTACTGGAGTTTCTTAATTTTTTGGTGATCTGAGAGTTGAGTTTCTTATATGGGCAGTTTCTTATCAAAAATATGTGTATACTGTAGCCCAGCCCAACACAACACTGTTAAAAATATAAAAATTGAGGGCCCCTATCTATTCCATGGGTGGGGACTTAACCCTATTTTGGTTGGGGGGCAAATTTGTCCCCGCCCCCCTAGTAGACTTTTTGTTGTAACTCTGCCAGGAGAACAATTACGGCCCGGAAACTTTCCGACTTTTTGCTGCTACTTATTATGCAACGACTCAAGAAGTTTTATAAAAATATTTTGACAAATGAGGGGGAGGGAGAAAATTTTCCGGACCTGACTCTGTCAAAATCGCCAATCCTCAAATATTAATTTTCGTGAAAAAAGTAGCAAAATTGCAATATATTGCAAAGAGATTTTGCAGGGTACTACTGTTTGATGTAATCTATCATAATTTTTATGTTTGGATGGCAATTAGGCTCCAAATTAAATTTTATTGCAGTTTTCCTGATTTTGACCGATTTTGCCACTTTTCTTGACCACACCAAGAAAAATGCTGATGCAAGCAATAATGGCGGCTAATATTAGGTGAACTTTTATATTTTCATAAAGTACATGCCTGGGGCTATTATTACACCAGATTTGGTTGCTCTATCTATTTCCAGTCAAGAGTTAGGTAGGGGGGGCTTTTTGCCCCCCACCAACCAAAATAGGATGTGTCAGATAGCCCAACCACTATAGGGTCATTCCAATTAAGAACAACAGATGCCTGTCAGGTGATGTTTTCAAAATTGCTTCTAATTTTTACCAAGGGGACCCAAGCATTAGAGAACCTCAGAAAAAAAATTTTAGCAAGATATCTCATTTGGTTCAGGTTTTATGATCAATTGAATATTTAGCCAATTGATGCAAATGTGTGTGTTTTCATGAGGTGGCAAATTCAAGGTCAAATATATGGAAATCAAAAACTTTTTTTCCTAACTCTTTCTGCACTTCGTTATAGCACACCATGGATTATTTTGGAAAATTAATGTTTCAGGTAATTGAAGACCAACATATTAGTAGAATATTGCTTCAAAGTTTGAACTAAGTATGATTTTGACCCCAAAATGTGTCTGGGGAAGGGATTTTGTTGTTGGTTTTCTGATCGATAAATATCATGGCACTTTTCAGCTTTATGACATAGAATGTTGCTCTACCCCCGATGCTATATTTCAAACGACCAAACGGTTTTCGCAAAATTCCTTAATCCAGGGGGTTGCCAAGTCTGTCCATTTTTGCCTAAAAGCCTATTTTACCATATTTTCAAACAGCATCTTGCAAAAATCTTGCAACATTGAAGATAGCTATTCATATCACCCAAATGTGCACCTGCAGAAGTTCTGAAAAAGTGTAGAAACCAAGAAAATTTTGATCTGACATGAGAACAATAGCTCTATCAAGATGGATGCACGCTCAAAATGGCTAAATTCAGCCAACTTCAACGGGCTAGAAATCTTGTGTCCCAAGGAGGCACATGCCTGCAATTTTTTACATGGACTCCTGCACCTTAGAACTGATGCTCTTGCAAATGTGAAAGCCAAACGGGGTCTGGAAGGGTGTCAAATAGCAACATTTGCCAACACGGGGGGTAACATGACAAATGAAGATTTTTGAGGGGGATTTTTTTCATAATGCAATTATTTACTCTTTTTTCAGAAGAAATCATTTTAGGAAGCTGTATTATGAAACTGACTTCATCCAAATATATATACATTTTGTTCTTGTGCTATAGTTGTTCAAAACAGGGGGTATCCTAAGGTCTTTCCAAGACCAAACTGGCATCTATTGGCATAGAATTTTTCCAAAGATGGAATATCGTGCAAAAAGACACAATAGGAAACAAACTGGTTTACTTTACTTTCACTGGATTGGTTAATGATATTCTTACTGAAATTTTTTTCTGAGGTTCTCTGATGCTTTGGTGCCCTTGGTGAAAAGTAGAAGGAATTTTGAAAACATCATCTGACAGGCATCTGTTGTTCTTATTTGGAATGACCCAATTGTGTCTTTTTGCACGATATTCCATCTTTGGGAAAATTCTATGCCAATAGATGCAAGTTTGGTCTTGGACAGACATGAGGATACCCCCTGTTTTGAACAACTATAGCACAAGAACAAAATGTATCTATATTCAGATGCAATCAATTTCATTATACAACTTCCTAAAATGATTTCTTCTGGAAAAAAGCGTAAATAATTGCATTATGAAAAAATCCGCCTTAAAAATCTTCATTTGTCATGTTACCCCCCGTGTTGGCAAATGTTGCTATTTGACACTCTTCCAGACCCCGTTTGGCTTTCACATTTGCAAGAGCATCAGTTCTAAGGTGCAGGAGTCCATGTAAAAAATTGCAGGCATGTACCTCCTTGGGACACAAGATTTCTAGCCCGTTGAAGTTGGCTGAATTTAGCCATTTTGAGCGTGCATCCATCTTGATAGAGCTATTGTTCTCATGTCAGATCAAAATTTTCTTGGTTTCTACACTTTTTCAGAACTTCTACATGTGCACATTTGGGTGATATGAATAGCTATCTTCAGTGTTGCAAGATTTTTGCAAGATGCTGTTTGAAAATATGGAAAAATAGGCTTTTAGGCAAAAATGGACGGACTTGGCAACCCCCTGGATTAAGGAATTTCGCGAAAACCGTTTGGCCGTTTGAAATGTAGCATTGGGGGTAGATCAATATTCTATTCCATAAAGCTGAAAAGTGCCATGACATTTATCGATCAGAAAACCAACAACAAAATCCCTTCCCCAGACACATTTTGGGGTCAAAATCATACTTGGTTCAAACTTTGAAGCAATATTCTACTAATATTGTGGTCTTCAATTACCTGAAACATTAATTTTCCAAAAGAATTTATGGTGTGCTATAACCAAGTGCAGAAAGAGTTAGGATAAGAAAGTTTGATTTCCATATATTTGAAGTTGAATCTGCCACCTCATGAAAAAACACACATTTGCATCAACTGGCTAAATATTCAATTGATCATAAAATCTGAACCAAATGAGATATCTTGCTGAATTTTTTTTTTCTGAGGTTCTCTGATGCTTGGGTCCCCTTGGTAAAAATTAGAAGGAATTTTGATAACATCACCTGACAGGCATCTGTTGTTCTTATTTGGAATGACCCTATAGGGTTAATCAAGGATTCATGTGTTATTATTGATAAATTGGAGAATTATTTTCATTCAATCCAACTTCCACAAAAAATTTGGCACCCAAGCAAACAATTTGCTACAATTTGTTCCAAATTAACACTAAAAGTTTGGGTTGGAGAAACAGGCCCATTATAATATATTTTTAATATTTGAATTTGGAACGTATCAAGTTAGAGTGATGTTGTGCCTTCCTTTCCCAAAGTAGCATTATTTACCTTGCTCGACATGGGAAACTGTAATGTTTGATTCAGGAATAAAATTCATTGAAATTGCTTGTTTCCTCATGTTAGGCCCAGCTGTTATATTTTAGGCCTGTCATGACCTGTCTTTAGCTTTGTTGGGCCTAAACCGGATGGGTGTTGTCAAAAGAACAATCTTGCAAAAACAAATTTAGCTTTGGGTTGTCAGTACATTAGAAAAGAAAAAACGATTCTATAACATAGTTTCAAGCTCGATTTTCAATGCATCTATCTTTGTAAAGAGCACGCCAAATGATATTGTATGATGCTGAAAGATGTCCTTTTTAGCTCACCATTGCTCGACTGCACTGCCAGCATTTGTAAATTGATGCTCTGCTACAGCGAAACCAAAGAAACTTCCAGACGGTCCTTGCTTTATAACAGGGTACTTGACATCTATATTAAAAGATAAAACTACTTTCAGGCATAGAAATGAAGTGATAAGTCGTAAGAATGAAGCATATGGTGCGGCGTCCATTTTTGTTGTCTTNAATTTTCAATGCATCTATCTTTTTAAAGAGCACGCCTAATGATATTGTATGATGCTGAAAGATGTCCTTTTTAGCTCACCATTGCTCGACTGCACTGCCAGCATTTGTAAATTGATGCTCTGCTACAGCGAAACCAAAGAAACTTCCAGACGGTCCTTGCTTTATAACAGGGTACTTGACATCTATATTAAAAGATAAAACTACTTTCAGGCATAGAAATGAAGTGATAAGTCGTAAGAATGAAGCATATGGTGCGGCGTCCATTTTTGTTGTCTTCCCGCTTCGTTTCTTCAAACAGCGCCCAGGGTGTGTAAATACTTGTTCTTTATTTGTCATGCGGCTAAAGAAGGGTTCCTTTAGATTTACTACAATTATCGTATTTTGTCTCTTTGAAAATAGCTACTTACAACAGCCAAATGAGATTTCATACAAGTCAATACAAAATACGAAAGCTGGAACGAGGTAATTACTCTACATTTTATTGAATTTGGAGACTGGGACGAGGCATACAAATGAGCGCGAAAATTCGTCATTCTTTTCACCAAGGAAGAACATGGAAGTACAAGATGGCAGCAACAACGAGTATCTGTGCTCACAAAAAGGTCCAAAAAGGCGGCTGAAAAGATGTAAATGGTAGATGGTGTAGAACTTTCTGCGTAAGTATCCAGTAAGCAGTATGCAATCAAGGATAATCACCACTTTTTAGCCACTAAAATGATAAACTAAATGGTTGAGGCCCTTCTTAGGCCTAGATAGCCCTCCTACCTACAAACTTTATTATAGAATTATAGATAGAATGCTGTCGCCTTGAATGGGTCTAATCACAAACAAATAGAATTGATATTCTTATTAAAGTGCATACATTTCAGAAATATTTCCTTCATGGATATAAACTTCATTTTCTTGCCAATCATTATTTCCAGGCCAACCAAAAATATTTTGTCTCGGTTCCTCTTGAAGTTTAAACTGAACTGATGAAAAGTCAAGCAATACTTTCCCTAATTTTCGCCCTGAATGGGTCTAAACATTGTTTAGGCCTCAGCAGAGAGATTTTGCTTGCAGGGAAGCCAAGCTCTCTGCTGATTATATTTTTCAAGAACAACAATTTTGTTTTGTCTGTCTCAGATGAAAAATTGTTTATTTTCTTTAGAACTTACTGGGACATCGATCTTAATTAAATGTCGAAGTTATTGACATCAAACACTGCATTGGTGCAATGTGAAAACCCAAGGTGCATGAAATGGAGAGAAATTCCCAAGAGTGTTCTCAATGAGATCAAAGATATCCCTTGGTACTGTAAGATGCATCCTGAAAAAGAAAAGGCATCATGTACCTTGGAACAGAAAGTTTTTACTGTGCCAAAAGGACAAAGATATGTTTTCAGTGTGCTAGAAGAAGGAAGTCTTGTCTGGGTGAAACTAGCTGGATATCCAAGGTACCCTTAGCAAGCATAGGTTCCAAATCTTTAAATCGACATAAAAGGGTGGGTGTAAAATTCTAGGACCTATTTCTTCTGATTGAATGGCTTGAATGAAACTTTAGCTACTTACCTATAATTCTACCGTTGGAATTTTCAGAAATTTTGAGTATTTCTTGAAATTACATTGCATTTTATATTCTAACTCATTTAAGGATATGATGTAATCAAATTTCTAAATCATAAACCAGAAGAGTGATAGACTTTTGCTTGATACCATATTGTAGACAGCCATAAACTATGGTTTTCTTCGACATTATATTTTCTTGTTGCGTTGAACAGTATAGAGATTACGATGGTTTTAATTTCTTTTGAAATCTTTTCTTGAATTCTTGAAAAAGAAAAAAAACACTCTAAATCTGGAAATATCGAAGATTTTTGAGAAGTCTAACGGTAGAAATATAGCAAAACAGCTGAAGTTTCTTTGAAGCCTTTCGCTTCAAAGAAATAGGTAATTAAATTTTACACCAACCTCTTTAAAGATTTGGAACCTATGCTCCCTTAGCAAAAGTTTGAATTTTTTCTTTTCTTTCTTTCTATAACAACAAAACCTAATTCTAATTAAAATGAAATACTATTTACATGTGCCATTCATGGCGGGGAAAGACGCAAGGTCATCTGGTCCCCACCATGAATGACACTTACAATTCTATGGTTCATAAGAACAACAACAAACAAAAGCAGAAACCAAAGAAATAACAACACAGCATAGCAACAATACAACACAGAGAAACGTAACAGACGTTTTACACAATATGCCATGAAGCAAGTAACAACAAGCAGATAAAAGAAGCAATTAGGGTATGTATGCAGAAGAATTTCTTAAAGGATGAGCTCTCTCAGTAGATAAACTAATCGAGGAGAGTGCACCCCTCCTTTTTTAAAAGCCTATTAAATCAAAGTAGTAGTCGATTATTAGAAATGGATTGATGTGAGACTCGATAGTAAGGATATAAATGCGACAAGAAGTTTCCAAAGTAACACGTGCACGTGCAAAAACACGTCCGTTTCTCGCCATTGCAAATTTTTTACAGAGTTTACAGTATAGTGATGGCTGGACTCCCATTAGAATCTTAGAAAGAAGTCTAATTGGTTCATTTTTCTCATTTTGATAGAAAGACATATGAAGCTTTGTATCTGGCTTTGCTGCGTGCGCCGCATCGAAAGATCGCCTCAAGTGTAAATTCGGCCTTTGTCTCTTATTAGTAGTGTAAAGTTAATTTCATCTGTAAATAGATACAGTTGGTTAATTTGTGATGTTGTGTGTGGAGGCAACTCGATAACGTTATGTTTCTTTGCCTCCACCTCAACAATAATTAAATTTGAGTTTTGTTTCTTGTATTTTAAATTTTAATGATACAGAAAAAAAAGTCTTTGTAGACTGTTTTCTCTTCTGCAAAAATGTCTCTGTTCTATTCTTCTAGATGGCCAGCAGTCATTTGCAGTGATCTTGAGCCAAACAATTTTACATCTTACGACCCTGATGGGGATATTGAACACTATCACGTGGAGTATTTTGGAGATCCTCGAACCCATTCTTGGATACATGCAAGGGAGGTTGAAATTTATGGCTCTGGTAATGCGCCAGCACCGTCACTTCTTGTGTCACACAAATTCATGAGTAGTGCACGTTCGAGGAAGTCATTTCAACTAGCCGTGCGTCAAGCAGACCAAATGATTCCATTGAAACCTAAAGAGAGGCTGGCACATTGTTTTTATAAACCAGTTGAAATGCCAGAGCAGGCGATTTCTCTTGCAAATCTGTGTGGTAAGTCTACCGAGTGAACCAAAAATAAACTCAACGTCTCTGAGAATATGCGGCAAATACTTGATATATAGTGTACGGTTAGAAGAGGGCCTAAATAATTAAAGAAACAGGCATCTGTTTGGTCTTTGGTCGGCAAATACTTGAGATATTGGAATCAGTCAAAGTTCGGTTGATACCCAAAAGGCTGAAGCATTTCTGCAATTTTATCTTCTATTTTTCTGATCATTGGAGACATAGATAAAATTTACCTTTACAAAGAATCCGTAACTTTAATATCAGTGAAAGAGGCCTGAAACCCTAAATCAAAATTACAAAAAATGTAAGCTTCTCACTCAAACACAATTTTGAAAAGTAATAAAGGAGCTGAGTAGTAATTGTTTCATTTGAACCTTAAAAATGAGAGGATATTGAACCCTAAACTTGAACCCAAAATATTGTAATGCCTTCTGCTCGGTTACTGAATCAAACAAAACAAAATCCGCCAGACAGAAGTTTAGATTTACCCCTCTTCTTTCGTTATAAGCAATAACTTCTCTTTTAAAAACCACCTTTCGCTTGCACAAGGCGAGAGTTTGCCCTACTGGTTCTGGTTTCAGAACAACTTTTGCGATTTTGTTTGTTTTGAATTACTGGTTGAGAGAACTTCGTTTGTCTGCAGCGGCTAATCGCTTTGAATTAAGGTGTCAATCAAAAACAACTGATGCTATTGTATTACAAAATCTTCCCTTGTTTGTTGCTCTAACTGAGGAGACTACTTATCCCTTTTTAAGCATTTGGAAGTAAAGTAATTTTAATAATTTTATTTTTTCTATATTTTTTATTCCTTAGAAAAATGAAAGAAAAATCGCAGAATATACTGCAGACTTTTGGCTATCAACCAAATTTTGATTGATTCCAATTCCTCGAGTATTTTCCGTGTAGCGAATTTTCAAACATGTGAAGTTTTCATTGTTTCACCTTGTATCTCTAAAGCTGTTTTCATTGTAATTAAAAGCGGGGACGCTTGACTACCAATCTGAAGGTTGGTGGTTCGAGTCCCCGCCCTGCCGAACCTGTGACATAGCGTGAGGAGAGTCGCCAATTCTCTGTAATTCCAGGCTATAGGAATCACGAGGTGTGGTCACATCGAGAGGAAGGACCAGAACGCTGCTTCGATAAGCTCAGCGTCCTAAAACTACCTTCAGATGCTAGGTAAAAATGCATAAAAAAGGAAGAAGAAATTGTAAGTTCATTCACTTGTTTTTGCTCGTTTTTGGTTTCTACTTACTTGATTTACTGGTTTGTTTTTTGGGGTAGAAAATTAGATTTCTAACTGCAAACACATCAAGTGCTCCTTGCTGCTCAGTGTTGCTCGTTGCTGTTCGTACGAGATTTTTGTGGATGGTTCAACTAAAGAAATTTTAAGCTCGTCTTGGCTTTTCGCGACAGAGAAAGACCAAACTGAGCGCAAAAATTATTAATGCACTTCAAGGTAATTTGTCCATGTAAGTACACCGGTTTGGGGGGGGGCATGCCAATTTCACGTGATGTTTCATGTGATCTCTTCTAAGCAGACTGATGACTTTCTTGCGTTTGCTCTTTCGGAGCTGAAATGTTAGTTTGCATGTGATCAGTTAAATTCTGCCAATCACTGCGCACTCTTTGAGGCTCTAGCATCATGTCAGCATTTTTTGACAAGAGTGTATACGCGGCTGTACTTATGGACACATTGCATTTAAGAGACTGCTTTGATTTGAATTATTTCTTTCTGACTAATTTATTCAAACTTCTTTTGTGACAGAAAATCAAAG
Source organism: Aurelia aurita complex sp. Pacific (assembly GCA_004194395.1). Lineage (NCBI taxonomy): Eukaryota > Metazoa > Cnidaria > Scyphozoa > Semaeostomeae > Ulmaridae > Aurelia > Aurelia aurita complex sp. Pacific. The sequence goes on along the minus strand of REGL01000751.1, from coordinate 26,963 downwards.
CAATGGTGGACCTCGACAAAATTCAGATGTTGGTAAGGGGAGAAAAATACAGAAAAAGAGCCTTGAAGAAGCATTTAGTTCAGCATCATATGGAGCACTTGCGGCAGCATTTTGTCCTTCAAAAAGGAAAAGAAAGCAGAAAATAACGGAAAGTGACAAAAACTTGTTAACCGATGAAATTAGAAATGAGAAGAAGCAAGAGAAAGCAAAGCATTATAAAACACAGCCGGATATAACTGCTATGAGCTCTGTAACAGCCAATGCAGTATCACCACTCTCGAACACGAATATGAGCCAATTTAATCAAACTGGTATATGTCTACTTAATATCAACGGCGTAGTAGTGCCAGCTATATTGCCACTTGATAAAGTGAATAGTGCTGGTATTGCGTCAAATGCTATTGGGAAAAGTACTCAAATTATTCAGAAAGCCGCCAGTCCTACTTATAAAGCGACTGCTATTGCTAATGACGCACGGGGAAATAAAACATCTACAGATTCAAAAGTATTAGCTACTGCCTGCTCGACTGGAGTAAATCGTCCATATAACAGTTTCATTAAAGCTACTAAAGATATTGTGTCGAGCTGTAATAAGACAATGCCAGATTCTAAGGTCACAAGCTGTCAATCCAGCAACTTGGCTACACAGGCTAACGCTAGTAGATCAACGTTGCCAACTGGAAGAAACGTGGTTGCGAAGTCTTGTGGCACGAGAAGCAGTACACGAGATCAAATAGGAAAGACTATTGCCAATGGAGCTAGAGAGCGGCAAAAGTTAGGTGGTGTGTCTCTGCAAAGCACACTGTTTGAATCGGCAGGCAATGTTGGTTTGAAGAAATTGGGAAGTCCAGAGTCTGCTTGTAAATCGAATATTTGTAGCCCACAATCTCAACCCAGTGGAGACGAAGTGGAGAAGGTGAGCAAACGCCTCATTGATGTTTTGAGGAGTGGAAACACTGAGATATTATCATCGTCATCATCATCACAGCCAGATATTACGAAGGTAAGTAGAACAACGCTTTGGTATTTTGTCCCAAACTTTAACTTTTACCGTCCAAAAGTTTTCGATTTCAATTTCTAAATCAATCTTCACCAATCTAATTTTCCTGAAGTATTACTCTCTCTAATGGTAACTGATAATTATCAGTTCTGTTCAACATGACAAAGGTAGATTTCGTAGCAATAGCAACCATTGTGCTTGATTGACATGCGCCAGTACAGAGCGAATAACCACTGCAAACCCTGCAAGCAAAGGAATTACTACGGTCTATTTGCCAAGCTGCGAATGTAAAACGGCATGTCGCTAAGGATGATTGCCGCACATGACATGGGGCTTTGAAGAGAAGATAAGAGTATGTTTCGCAAGAAGAAGGATAGATCATTGTGCTTGATTGACATCCACCAGTGCAGAGCGAATAACCACTGCAAACAAAGGAATTACTACGGTCGATTTGCCAAGCTGCGATTGTAAAAAAGCATATCGTTTAGGATGATTGCCGCATATGACATGTGGCTTTTAAGAGAAGAGAAGAGTATATATCCAAAGCAGAAGGATAAATCTAATAATTTACCGCCAAAATTTCATTTATCTACCCTTGTCTTTTAACAGGTGCGTTTTATACCGTCCATTATGTGTAAATCAGTCCTCTGGATATTATTTTGAACACTTTGTCAATGAATGACATCATGAAAGGGCTCAGTCATTACTGACTTTGATTTACAATTTATTGTGACAAGTGTACGATATTAAATCCTACAACAGCGTAATAAGAAACACATTATTCGATTCAGCTGGAGCAAAAACAGGGTTGGATGTAAAGTAGACACCCGCATATCGCAACTTATTAGTTTGCAAATCAGCCTGGTTTCTTGTACCAATAAAAAAGCACCAGTGAAAAAAGTGTCCCGATAAAAAGTACTCCTGTTTGAAAAATCACCAAAATTTTATTACAAGGCCGATCTTCAAATTTCTTTTTTTTTTGGCAAGTAGATCAAAGAGCAAATTAATTTCCCAGGTATAACTGATCATGTAATTTTCACAATTTCACAAGATCTTTTTACAATTGCCTGGTTTCGAAGCATACTGCAAGGAAGGCACTAAAGATTGCTAGATCGATTTCCTTGTGCATATTGAGCTTTAAATCCGGTCATAAAGGACAGAAAGAAATGTACACTATCGTAGGAGACTGCGAGGATCGTACAAATCTGAAATTTTTCACTCTTAGGCAAGTTTTACGTTTTTACTGAAAAAAGTATAGCTCAAAATATGGTTTTTCATTGTGTAATATTTTTATCTTCAAGTACCGGGTGTCCCAAAATGATGTATTATTGTTTGATTGCTTACATGTCCATAACCAATGAACCGATTTTCAAACACTTTGCTTTATTTGATTGCCTAAAGGCTAAATTGTATTTAAAGATGTTGGTTATGGTTTTACCAGTTTTTCAAAATTGGTTAATCGGTTATGGACCTATAAGCAATCAAACGATAATACATCATTTTGGGACACCCGGTATAGGAAACTAAAATTCTTTGGATGATTGTCTAAGCAAATCAAAAACAAAATTTTATGATAGGTTTGATAATCGATTTTAGGTGATTTTTCAAACAGGAGTACTTTTTTATGAGACAATTTTTTACCCGGTACTTTTTTACCTGGTACAATGAATACATTGGATTGGTTCTAATAGAATGGTAGTCTGATTTGACAATTTCAGCCTGTATGTTCTCATTTGCGGTTGTTTATTTTATCTTTCAACAGAAAGTCTGTTATGTAATACTTACTTGTGTTTTGATAAAAGAGATAACGGTTCTTATGTCTCTTCTAGTATTTTATCTTTCAACGGAGAGATCTGCTAAGTAATGCCTGCCTGTACTTTGACATAAGAAAGAACAATTTCCAAGTCTCTACTAATTTTTGTTTTTGAGATGCAACAGGCTCCTAAGCAGCTGCTTTGCATCACTAGTGAATAGAGTTGATGCGATCCACACAGTTGGTTGAACAGTAGAGTATTNTTGACAATTTCAGCCTGTATGTTCTCATTTGCGGTTGTTTATTTTATCTTTCAACAGAAAGTCTGTTATGTAATACTTACTTGTGTTTTGATAAAAGAGATAACGGTTCTTATGTCTCTTCTAGTATTTTATCTTTCAACGGAGAGATCTGCTAAGTAATGCCTGCCTGTACTTTGACATAAGAAAGAACAATTTCCAAGTCTCTACTAATTTTTGTTTTTGAGATGCAACAGGCTCCTAAGCAGCTGCTTTGCATCACTAGTGAATAGAGTTGATGCGATCCACACAGTTGGTTGAACAGTAGAGTATTATTTGTATTCTCCGACGGAAAAATTACTTCCCATATAACACACGCTACTGGCAAAATCCTTTTTGATTAAAGAAAACTCCGCAAACAACCAAACATTTGTTTGTTTGGAAACACCTAGCCTTCGACGGACAAATTATACTTCCCATATAACACACACTACTGGCAAAATCCTTTTCGATTAAAGAAAACTCCGCAAACAACCAAACATTTGTTTGTTTGGAAAAACCTAGCCTTCGTTTAAAAGAAATGTCGATTCAATCGCTGATAGCTCAGCTATGCAGGATCGAGGCTGCAGATGTTTTGCTCTCTATCTGTCTACTTTCAATACATATTTACGTCTTCCCTTATTAAAAGCCCATTTTTGCTTGCACAACTGGCTAGTTAGCTATCTCGGTTTCAGGCTGTATTTTGAAATTTGCTTTGTTTACATTTGCGAGCTGAAGGTGAAGGTGAAGTTGCGTTTTTCAGCGCCAAGTGCTGGGATCGCAGGAATAGAGCAGACCTAATCGAGTCCGCGACCCCTTGTCATGACGCTCAAGTGGTTGGGTCCTACCGGGTATCGAACCCACTCCGCCTGACTATTCTGGCTGCAAAGTCAGAGGATTACACCATTGCGCCACAACACCTTCAATTCGGCCGTCGAAATTCGGCGATTCGGCCATGGAGGGAGCTTGTTGTTTACGATTGTTTGTCACTTTGTAGCGGCATTTCAATTCCAGGAGTCATTCATTTTGTCATTTCTATTCTTTATGCACGCAATCCCTTCAGCTACAAAATAAATTACAAAATAAATATATAATTATATACATAGATAGTTGTTGCTCTGAAGATGCCCTAGTGGGCGAAACTAATTAGCAGATAACTGAATAAAAAAGCGCAAAAGATCAACTCGATGCCTGCTCTCTGTAGATGTTGTCCCTCTTCTTCTCATCGTTCACTTTATAAATAGATAGTAGATTGATTTAAGAATACATACATAAATAAATGTGTCTAGATGCTGTTTGCATACAGTCATGCAGTACATACAGTCATGCAGTTGGTTGGCTCCCGAAAACAATGGGATCTTCTTGTGTTGTCCTCACAGTCACCATTTGCTTCTTAGGTAGAAATGGCGCTTATTGGTACCCTGTGTCCCAGAAAAGAGTATACAAATTTTGTTGGGTCCAGCGATAAGAATTTAGCTTTACTCAATGACCAATCAATATCAAAATTGTCCTTGATAGTTAATTTGAACATCGATACCTCGTTTGTTGATATTGGTGCTTTGAGGATTGAAATATCAATGTGGAAAGTTCAAATTTGCTGTCATCTCCACACCAGAGCTTTAGCGTTTTGGCCTAAGCAAACTATTGAAACACAACAAATAAATCAACAATATTCTGGATTAGATTTGAATAAAGCTTAGATCATATTCTATTGTGTTTGCTAGAGGTTACCCATTGTGCCGTTTTTTCATTTTTCTTTAATTGAATTTTGAATTTTGATGTGCTTTAGGAATTTACATTGGCCAAAAGGTCAATGCTCTGGTGGCCAAGAAGCCAAAGCTCTGGTGGACGTGAAGGCAAGTTGAACTTTGAACATTAATATTTCAGCTAAGCACCCCTAAGCACCAATATCTAAACATGAGGTATCTATACTAAATCTAACTATCAAGGAACATTTTTACATTGATTGGCCATTGATTGCAGCTAAATTTTCATTGCTTGACCGAGCAAAATCTGTCCCATACTTTTTCTGGGACACCTGGTACAACAATGGGATCCTGTTGTTTTTAGCTGTGTGCCAATCCGAGTGCCAATCAGCTGTGTGACAGTACTCCTTCAAATGCATTGCATGCTTGTTACAATACCTACCCTCAGTGGCGGACTGGCTCCGATTTTTGCACCGGCCATGGATAAGTTAAGAGGGCCCTAAGTGGGTTTGGTCTAAATGGTGCGGGTGCGGTCATATGAGCAAAATATGTCGCAATTCCTTGATTTCTTACCAATAGCAAAGCTAAAGTCACTTTCTTTGAAAATGCGCGGCCAGGGTAAATTAAGTGGGGGTGGGCAGTACAATGAGGGGGTCTGAGGGCGAATTCCCAAGGAAAATGTTTGTGGCTACGCCCTTTACTTTGGCTTAGAATGCATTTCCCAATAGCATGCTTGCCTTTAGCGACAAGGAAAGCTTGATCGTTTCGTGACAGTGATCCTATGAATCAGAGCACGAGAAAAATTTTTGAAGAAAGGTCCTTTACTTTGGCTTAGAATGCATCTCCTAATATAATGCTTGCCTTTAGCGATAAGGAAACCTTGATCGTTTTGTGGCAGTTATCCTATGCACCAGAGCACGAGGAAAATTTTTGAAGAAAGGTCCTATACTATGGCTTAGAATGCATCTCCCAATATGATGCTTGCCAGTGCCAAGATTTGACATTTCTCGGAAAATTCTTTCCCAACCTATACTCAGCTATTTTCTCTTCGGTTTTAGAGGAATCTCGAGGACCACCTTTCGACAAAAGTGGGGGGGGGGGTGGCAATTGGCCCCTCCCCCGTGGCCACGCCACTGATCTCGAGAACCATTTTTTACAGGAGTGGAGGGGACCTTTACTTTTTCTGCAACGGTGCTCCTTTCTTCGCCATCCGTATCTTCACTCTCTGACTATATTCATTTCTTTGAACACACACTAACACGGAAGGATTCAAATGTGAAGTGAGATGTCCATTATTCAAAATGTAAAACTACTAAAGAAGTCCTTTATTTTGCCAAAGGGGCCCTTTTCCAGTAAAAAGGGGGCCCTTTTTACAAGATTTTAAGGGGGCCCACCGGCCACGGGCCGGTGGGCCGGTGGGCCAGTCCGCCACTGCCTACCCTACTTTTCTTTGGCCATGATTTTTACGCTTAATTTCATTTATCATTTCAGGAGAAGAAAAAGTTCAAATCATCGTTCAATCAATTTGCCGAAATGAATCGATTGCCAACAGAAGATCGCTTTATTACATGGAATAGCTGTAAGCTAGACATGTACCAGTTCTATTCCACTGTCAAAAAAGCTGGAGGTTTCAGACAGGTTTGTTTCACACTTCGCTAAATTGTATACAAATCTGGTAACACCACTGTCTCAGGCACTTGTCCATCATTTCTGCAGACTGTTTGATGGCTTCACCCAAGCCTCCAATAAGTAGGCCATATTTGATTTTCAGAGTCTTAATTGCAGCATGCCTGCAAAGGACCCTGGGTAACAATGGCTCTTTAACTTTAATCCTTTACTTACCCAGTAGCTTTCGATTGCTTCTTTATAAATGTAGTAGAGATCTGCTTACTTCATAGGTTGTCAAAGGGAACAGATGGCCACTTCTTTGCAGACATGTGATTGGTTGTGACACAAAGTCAAAGTTTCATTCATTAAAACAGCGCTATGAAAGGTTGGTAACTAGACTCAATACATATCGTAGTTTCACTATTTGACTAAGCTGGTACCGCTACAACTACGACTTATTTCCCAACTCTTGCAGAAATGGATTTGCCTCGTACTGGTTCTATATGGCCTGTATAATTGGGCCTAAATCATCATCTATTTTTCTATCCAAATTACCGAGCCTTAAACGCCACTAAAGGCAGTTTTCCAGAACTGCTGTACCATGATTTTAGCTATCGGTACTTAGATGAATGTTTCTTAAAATCTTAAAACCATAATTGCAAGAAAAGCCTTCCTCAAAGCCATATTCTGATTGGAAGACAAAGGCGACAAAAAATTGTTGCCGATTGAGATTTTTGTTCGGTTTTACGGCTCTAAGGAAATAAGGCCCTCACTGGAGCAATAACAACAACAACAACAACAACAACATCAATTCAGTGAGATGAGATGAGATGAGATGGATTTAGATGGAGAAGGATGAGATCGATCCTTGAGGTCCTTGAGATGGAGAAGGATGAGATCGATCCTTGAGGTCCTTGAGGTCCTTGTGAAGTGTGGCTACTAATCTTTGATAAAACTTTGCTACTATTCGTTTATTCAAGAGCTAAGATCTTTTTGTAAAATGGAATCATGTTCTGACAGGCTTTGTGCTTAATACTAAGGAATACTTCATACAATTTAAAATGAAAAATAATAGATAAACAGTATCATGAAGCATACTGAAAGACCACTTAAACACTTAAAAAGATATTGTCACCCAGGGTCCTTTGAGGGTACGCTGAAATTCCAGACTGTCTGAAAATCAAATTTGCCCTGAGTGGAAACCATGGGTCCACACCGCAGTAGTTGAAGTGATAGACAAGTTTTACTTAAGTTGAATCGTTCCATCGCAACAAACTATGCACTGGTGGATCTGTGGTTTCCGTTTGGGCCAAAATTTGATTTTCAGACAGTCTGAAATTGTGGCGTGCCCGCGAACGACCCTGGGCGACAAGGGCTCTTTAAGTTATTATAATTATCGTTAAAATCTTTACAGTTGGTATTTAGGGACAGTGCAAAATTTATTATATTACATGGCCGGTGGAGAATAAAAATTCTTGCAAAAAAATCTGCTCGCCCTGTATGAAATTATTGCAAAAAACCAACTGCCCCGTCACCCTTTCCTTGAAAAAAAGTGTTTCCCGTATTCATGAACAACAGATTATGTAAAGTACCACCAATGAATTAGCCAAAGACCATAACAAAATCAATCCTTGCCCTTACGAGTGTTTGTCAACGAAAAGATCGACTTTGAAGATGAAGAGAAATGACTGATGAATCGTTCTTGCAAACGACTAACGCGGACATTTTGCGTCATTTTCATACACATCCTTCCAAGCATTTCTCAGCTTGCATGATTCACAATTTTGTCCTCAAAATGAGCCATTTTATATTTCAAACTTCATCTTGTGCTTATAAAAAGTTATTGCCCCGTTCATATTGCTTTGTAACAAGTGTTGACCCGGTTCTGTACAAGCTCAAAAAAAGTAGTTGCCCCGTTACGTTTTGCACCGGCCATGTTATAAAATAAATTTTGCACTGTCCCTTACAATTGCTTATATACAATAGCTAATTCAACCAACTATCTACAAAAGGAAAATTTGCGATGATATTAAGAAAAATAAGTTTATCTACACTGTCTGCGTAGGGATTTCCACAGATGTTATTACTACCAGCAATTTTTGCATGTGCAGTTTTAACCCTTCCATTCTTTTATCGATCTTTTGAAACCTACAACAAATGGTGAGCTTTTTACGATGCTGCCTCTAAAGGTCAATGAATTGGTCCTATAGTTTGCAGTTTTCGCTTGTGGCAGCATTAATAGTAAACCTGAAAGTCTGTGATAAGTCACAGTAGTATTGTCAGATGGTATCTGAAACAGAAAAAAGAAAGAAAGTATGCAATTTTATGAGGAATCTTTTTATCTGTCAGTTGTAAAAAGATGATGCCTTTATTCAGTTATGTTGGAAGTTTTGCATCCACTCGTTCATGTCTAAAGGCAACCTCATCCCCAGGGTTTTTTGTCATATTCCGTCCCAATATGACAAAAGGTCCTGGGGATGAGGTTGGTCTAAAGGTACATGCAACGACGCTTGAAATCTGCTACAAAAGCACACCATAATTTCCAAAATTTAAATGCAATCTCACGTGATGCAATCTTGAGCTGATAAAATAGATAAGTCTAAGGCAGAAGACAAGCGAATGAGAGATGAAGGATCTTGAATATACTCCCTCTCCTAGGGATAGAAATGTTGAAATTATCAGTGGTTGAATTTAGATTTGATATGTTGTTCGTTTTTTTAGGGTCTTACTTCCATTTGAAGAATTTATGGATCTTATAGACCAAGAGAAAAAGAATAAAGATAAGTCCAGCACTTCATCAGCAACAGATGATCTTCCTGGAGAGATAAAAGATAGGGTCCAGTTAGATACACCAAAACAACCAATTGTGACAAGTGCAAAAAATTCCCCATCTATCTTGGCCGAAGAAACCCATGACGAACCTTGCCATACTGCCTGCAAAACGGATAAAGTGTGCGCAAGGAGTGACAAAGAATTCACAAGTGAGCCAAATTGTCCATCTATTTTGGCTAGCAGCTTTGATAGTGTTACGATGGATGACGTCAATTTTGATAGCAAAGCTAATGTTTTAAGTGTGAAGAGTAGCGTCGATGCTTCGTTTCAATTAGACAATGGGACAAATGATGAAAATGGGCAGTGCACGGTGAAAGATGGAGCCAATGGTATGTTTTTTTTAGCATAGGTTCCAAATCTTTATATCAGTGCAAAATGCTGGTTGTAAAATTCTATGACCTATTTCTTTTAATTGAATGGCTTGAAAGAAATTTTAGCTACTTATCTATGATTCTACCATTGGACTTTTCAGAAATCTTGAATATTTCTCTACATTACAGCGTATTTTATATTTCAACTCCTTTGAAGCCGCGCCACCATCAATTTCTAAATCATAAACCGGAAGAGTTGCAGAATTTTGCTCGATACCATATTGTAGAAATCCATTAACTGTGGTTTTCTTGAAAATATGTTGCATGTTTCGTCAACAAATTTAGAAATTATGATGGTTTTAAATTCTTGAAAACTTTTCGTGAATTCTTAAAATGAAGAAACACATTCTTATTCTGAAAGTATTGAAGATTTCAGAAAAGTCCAAGGATAGAATCATAATGAAACACCTGAAGTTTCTTTAAGACTTGGAACCTATGCTTGTTTCGTTTGCAATTTAATTTCACTGTTTCTAAATTAGTAAGCAGAAACAACGCTACACGGCAAAAGAACAATGAATGTGGTTAAATATGATGATATATGCTCAATTTTCGTCTGGGTATGAAGGACGTCGTTCACATGCGTAGTTTGTTAGACTAACTGAGCAAACATATGGTGAACCCTGTTTAAAACTGGCCATAGATTCAGCTTTTTAAACATCTCACGACACAAAGGTAATGTGCCCATGTAAATACAGCGGCTTTGCGGGGGGCATACCAATTTCACGTGATATTTCATGTGATCACTTTGGTCTATGAGCCTACAACTTGACAAGGAGTGATCTAAGCAGACTGATGACTTACTTGCGGTGGCGCTTCCGGAGCTGAAATTTTAGTTTGCATGTGATCAGCTAAATTCTGCCAATCACTGTGCGCTCTTCGAGGCACTAGTCAGCATCGTGTCAGCATATTTTGACAAGAGTGTATACGCGGCTGTACTTACATGGACACATTGCCTTTAAGTTGATATTCTTTATCATGAAACTTTTTGCAATTTTTGAAATCTACTTCCATATCACTATAGAACAACACAACTAGCTTAAATCTTGGTGGCACAGGCGTTTCAAAATCTAACAAGTGAGTATCACCTGCTTAATTAAATGTATAAAGAATGATGCGTTGTTATGACATTTAACAAATTTTCATCTTTCATAGCAGATGAAGAAGATGTCATTTTCACACTAATGGATGCTCAAGTTGATACAAACACACTTAAAAAGGGTAATTTAATTTATGAACCAACTGCTTTCAACCTTGTTGCTTCGTTTTCTCCTATTTCATATGGAAAAGCGCGGTTTGAATTAAAATCTTTATTCATCTTGCTAACTTATGAAGTAAATTAATGTGGTTTTTGACAAGGTAAATGTAGAAAGGAAAGGCCACTATACCAATGTCACTACTTGTATCCAAAAATGCTTGCGATGAAGTAGTAATTGAAATGACTGAAATAAATTTTTACAAATGTGAATATGCTCAAATTTGGTATTTTATACAAATTTAGATATGTTAAATCTAAGTTTATTCGCAGTAATTTTTTTGCAATGTTGCGGTGTTCGATTTTCGTGATTTTCTCAGCGCCCTCTCTATTGTTGCCAATAGGCACTCCACTCATTACTTGCGTGCAAGGCGCACCACACTGTTACTACGTTTTTGTTTTATTCCTCAAGGTCCATTAATATTCCTCTTTTTCTCCTCATCTCCATAACTATTTTTGCATAATTTACCATTTCTCTCAATTTCAAATGTTCCTTTGAGCTTTTGAGTTCCTTTCGTGCAAGTTCTTTTTTGCGTTGTCTTAGGGTTGTTTTTGACAAATTTCGCTCAACGCTAAAGAGGCAGACGCTTATGTAGATTATAGATGTAGATCTAGATGATTCTCTCAGCTATGTAGATGTTTCTTGTCAATCATTGCCTACACGTTTGTCATTTTACTATTTGAATTATAGATAAAAGCTCTGGAGACTTGAATACAAACCTGGAAGAAACTAAAGACCTAGAAGCAGATGATATTCTTGGTGATCTCATGGGAATCAGCAGTAGTAAGCAAGGATTGCTTTCTCGTCTTAAATTTGATCTTTCAAGATCAACGTGCTTTATTCGATCTGCTTGCTGTAACTCTCATCATCCTCCAAATAGCCTTATCCTGGCCATAAAATCTCTGGTGCAAACTCTTTATGTTGAAGGTTAACATTGCAGTCAACATATGTTCCAAATCTTTAACAAGGTTGTTGTAAAATTATATGACCTATGTCTTTGAACTGACTGACTTCAAAGAAACTTTAGCTATTTCGCTATATTTCTACCATTTGATTTTTCTGAAATCTTCAATATTTTCAAAGTTAGAGTGTGTCTCTTCTCTTTTAAGAATTCAAGATTTTGAAGAAAACTTAAACCATCGCGTTTTCTGAAATTTTTGAGTCATCACAGAATGATTTTCGAGAAAAACTTAGTTTATGAATGTCTGCAATATGGTATCAAGAAAAAAGTATGTCACTCTACTGTTTAGGATTTAGAAATTTGATGACTTCACATCTTCAAATGAGTTGAAACATAAAATGAGTTGTAATTTCGAAAAATATTTAAGGGATCTGCCTAGCCCAACGAAAAGGTAGCTAAAGTTTCTTTCAGAGAAATAGGTTATAGAATTTTACACTCACCCTTTTAGTCCTGGTTTAAACATCGTTTTTGCCGTGTCGGGTTGAAATTGAAATAGTTAATATGGAAAACGGCTGGTGATTTAAACATTGTTTTTTATGTTGAGTTTAATCGACACCTAGGCGTTTTTAACAGCATCTATTGAATTCGACACGGCAAATGATTAAAACACGGATGTTTAAACTGGGCCTTACATTGATCTTAAGATTTGGCACCTATGCTACCATAAACTAATTCTCTTTGTAGGGAAAGAACAAAATCCAGCAATTATGAATGAAGATGATGATCTTCTAGGCGAATTTGAAAATCTACAACAAGAAATAATGGATGCAGAAATGTCTTTAGATGAATATGCCGGTATAGAATTCAGTTTCAAGCTTCAAGTTTGTCGTTAAAAGGAAAATATTTTTGGTCCGTTTTGGCTAAACGATTGACTTGCCCCACGTCTATTTCGTCAACTGTAGTAAGTCTGTCTGAAATTTGACGAAATAGGCTTGGGGCAAGTCTAGCTAAACGATTATTTGGAGGCTAATTTTTGTTCTCTTAACGGAGGCTCTGATAGGCACAGTTTCATTATTTTCCAGAAAATGTTTTTTTTTTGCTTTAGGCCTACCTCAACAATGCACAGTTTTTGCCAGAAAAACTTGCTGGCGACAATTTGTGTGTATTTTTTTCCAACCGAAATCAGAATTAATGTAAATGAAATGTCTGTATCTGGAATGATTTCAAGCAAACTGCGGTATCCTTTCGAGGGATTTCTACCGTAAAGCATTCGAGGTAAACTGGTTTTGTATTCACTCCGACAGACAGTTACCCATGGTTTATACCCGTATTACTAAATTCTGCTGGACATGATTTCCTGATGTTCAATAAATTTTATCCGAGGAGCATGCATAAATAATTCTTCTGCTGGACATAAACTGAATTTTACGTTGGTAAGAAGTAGTAACTCTTTGTATTCCAAATCTTTTTCAGATTTAGCTTTGATCAAAGAAAAAGAAACACAATTTGAAAGGTATTATTCTTTCACGATAAACATTGACAAATTTATCCAAATCACTAGACTTAAATATTTTACTACCTGTAGCCCTGCAGCCTTAACTCCTCCCCATAGCTCTCACACTAGCAGGCTATCTCACACCAGATTCATGTCTATCAACTTCAAGCGACTTTATAAAAATTCTTCTCCCAAATTCCTGCAAACATATTGTAGCCTAAAATCTCTGATGAGATTATCCAGCAATCCAGCCTTGTGATAATGGGAAATAAACGAAAACAGACTGAACGACACTCCCTGGCGTAAACAATTTTACAGCAACCTCTTCATATATACCTAATAAGTAATTATTTGCGCTGTAAGGAAGACCGATTTTTGATAACAGTAGCTTCTCAGTGGAGCTTTCTAGTGAATTTTGAACTCAAAAAAGGAACCTCAGCTTTGCAGAATAAGTACGGAGAGTTTCCCAACTTTTTGAAATCCTAGGACTGGTTTCTTACAAAGCGGGTCCTTAGAAAATAGTGTTCTAATCTGTAATCCGTTAAGCAAATGCTTCGACTGTGCGCGTAGAAATTGTAGGACTGTGCTTCAAACGTCTTCCAACATTAATTTGTAGATATATCACCCTGAAACATTGATTAAGAGGTCCTTCATATCTTTCCTTCTTCTCAGAGTACTGAGTTTATTGAAGTGAAATGGAGAAAATATTGTTTTAAAGGATCCAACTTGTGCATGCCTTTCGCAGTTTTTTTATCAAACTACTGCTTCAAAGTATATCTCTGTCACAGTCAATGTTATTTCTTCTGAAACCTCGTGGGAGATTAACAGTAAGAACTGTGCGGTATAACTGATCAAAGAACAAGGGGGTACTCTGGTACATCTAGGATAGGGGTGCTAAGGTTACTTTCTTGGGTCAATAATTTGTACAGTTATTTTTTTGGGTTCCTAAAATTCTGGATTACTCTTTTGGGTCTCAAACATTGGTAAAGTAACGGAATCGGGAAAACATAATTTACAAATTAAATTGAGATCAAGTAATATTTCTAAAATCAAAATACTTGAATATCCAAATAGATCATGAGAAATCTAATCCGTTAGGGCACTTTTCCACAGATTTATGACTCTGAATTCACAACCTTTGGGTATGTTAGATGAGAAAATTATCTTTTTTCGGTCTATTTTTATGTTAGAAATTATTTTCTGGGTTNGGATAGGGGTGCTAAGGTTACTTTCTTGGGTCTAGAATTTGGGCAAAGCTTGTTTTTTGGGTCAATAATTTGTACAGTTATTTTTTTGGGTTCCTAAAATTCTGGATTACTCTTTTGGGTCTCAAACATTGGTAAAGTAACGGAATCGGGAAAACATAATTTACAAATTAAATTGAGATCAAGTAATATTTCTAAAATCAAAATACTTGAATATCCAAATAGATCATGAGAAATCTAATCCGTTAGGGCACTTTTCCACAGATTTATGACTCTGAATTCACAACCTTTGGGTATGTTAGATGAGAAAATTATCTTTTTTCGGTCTATTTTTATGTTAGAAATTATTTTCTGGGTTGATGCTTTTTACCCAGCCTGAACACCCCTATCGATTCTAAATATACCTGAGCAAAGAACAGTGCAAAGATCACACATTCTAATTTCAGTTGCTAGATTTTGTATTTTTTTATCAATTACCTGCATTTATCTGCAACATAACTAACATAATTCGTAGTAACGGAACTCTTAATTTTCAAGTTTTGGTTATGAACAAAGTGTTTGGTAAAACAGAAAGTGCATTGTATTATCAACCCAAATTTTCCTAAGCAGCAATAGATTTTATTTACGAGTTCCTTGTAATTCTCTAGGCTCAAAAAGTTATATTACCGATCCATGACAAATAGTGATCTGTCTTGACATACAATTTTTTAAACATTTGGAAATTCTTCATAAATGGAAATTTTGAAAAACATTCACTTTCAGAATTTGATCCCAAGATTGAGAAACCGTCCTATATGGCTCATGTTCAGGATAAACGAAAGTTATCTTTCTTCTTTCATTTCTTTAGAAGTGACGAAACTGACAATGAAGAAGATTCACTTTCACTTTTTCAGCAGATAAATGAATTGGAAGGTAAAGATTGTGTTCTCACTTTGATTCTATTGCAAAGCGCATGCGCATGAGCCTTATACCGAGAGGCATTTCATTCATTTGAAAAAGTGTATGAGATGTTTTGAGAACAACAGGATTTTTACGGATTTTAATGGATTTTTCTTGAAAACAAAAGGATTATTGCCAAAGGCGTATGAAATTTGTTGGGAGTGAAATACCCCTCGCCTTATATTTCAGCAGAATCGAGATCAGTAAGATATTTTCTTGCTTGTGTCGTTGACGTAATGTTTCCTCTTGAAGAAGGAACTTCTGTTTAAACTCCCGTTTAAATAGAGAGGCACCAACCTATTTGCAGGAGATGGTCGGATGAAACATGCCTAAGAGGACACTGAGGTCTAGTAATGGGCTACTGTTAGACGTTTGGCGTTGCAAATGCAAGACTCTGGGTTCTATTGCTCTTTCAGATATGCGGGAGCCATTTTGTGGGATGATTTATCATTAGTAGTTAGGAGTGCAAAGGACAAGAATATTTTTAAATCACTTCTTAAGACAGACTTTTTTAGACTACCTTATAACTTTATAATTTTGATATACTTTTGTGCGGTCCCTAGAATATTGTACACAGTAGAGTTGAGGACTCTAATAGATAACTATCACTGTAAGAGCCCCTTTTTAGCGAAAATACTTGTATAAAGATATCAAAGCTATGGAGACTAGCATTTTTTCATACTATAGATATTGATATCCCTTGTCTTGTCCGAAATGTATACGAATCATTTTCATTTAAATTTAGAACAACTTTTTTGCAGCCAAATTCGAGGGCTATTCCACGAAGTTGGAACGGTCGTGGCAATGAAGCTTGTCGATAAAGCTGTATTTTATTTTGTTCGTTTTTCACTTCCTTGTTAGAGTTTTGTCGCTCATGTGTTTTTTTATTTCCTTTTTAGAATCAATTGCTTCATTCCAAGATATTCTGGAGATCAATTGATGACAGGGACGAAATAAAGATGCTGGCAATTAGCAAAAAGGGAATGAAGAGGTTACTTCAAAGCTATTTGAATATCTTTATCTTTACGTCACTAAAATGGCCGATTTCTTAGTTTCAACATTTCTCACAAGAGTCTCATTTTGAAATTTCCCACCTTAAATTTTTTTCACCCGTTTTTCAGAGTTGGCACAACGTTAGCTGAGAGATGACCACGGAGCTCCTTGTTAAGGCGAGGCAAACATAAACTATGATTGGCGCTTGGCCATATTTCAATTGCGATTTTAACTAGTTGAAAGAACGTTGTAACAAGACCTAAAGCTGAATTCACAGTTTAAGCATTCTCTTGACTCTGCCCAAATAAGGCTGGCGTTTCATGGGCTTCATAAGGACAGACCTTTATTCGCAGATTTTATTCGAGCAGCGGGCAATGAACAACCTTCTGGAGCATGAAGTCAGCGTAAGTTGAAACTTCTATGGTGCGCTCAAAGTAAATTTAAGAATTTCGGGGATGAGTCGAGCTCAGTGAGGTCAAATTCCGGATGGGTGACCCCTCGGAGGTCTGACCTTGCTACTCACCTCGCTGTCCTTCGAAAGGGACGTTAAACTAGGGTTCCAATGCCTGGATGCGGCATGAAAAGTGGGCCTAAATTAGGTTTGAATAGCTAAAAATCTCTCAGCCCACTTTTAAAATAAATTACTGAAAAAGAAACTTCTCCACAGTGGCTGTTTGTGACAATGCTACACTTGATATCTGCATAGCAAGTTCAATAACAGTTTGTACAGTTGGTATTACTACTACTACTACTACTATCGTTCAGAACATTCGGCTTCCCGAACGGCTGTGGCGGCATACACAATGTTCCTCCATTTCTCTCTGTCCTGGGCTGTTGTAATGGCCTCAGTCATAGTTAGTCCTAGCTTCTCTTTGCTTGTATTTGTCATTCTGGTTTTCTGCCGTCCTCTTGATCTTTTTCCAAATACCATTCCTGTCCGTAAGTCATTTTCTATGCATCTGTGTCTCATAATGTGTCCCATGAATTGAAGTTTCTGTTGCTCTATCTCGTTAACAAGTCCTTTAGTTTCCCCGATCTCGTCAAGAACACTTTTGTTTGATCTCTTTTCCGTCCCACAGCTCAAATGACTGTATTCTGGCTCTGTCACTCTTTTTCATTGCCCAGCAGTTGGTATTAGTTGTATGTAATGAAAGTAAGTTATGATTTTAAGCTCGAGGAGGTATCTCAGCTCATCTGACATGACGGAGACTTGCCATTTTGCCCGAAAGATTGGTACCCATAATTCTGTAAATTTCAAAGAATTTAGGGCCATGATTCCGCAAATCTAATGAAAATCTGGGCCTTAATTCCGGAAATGATGAAACATGTTCAGTAATTCACATGCATTTGCAAAATTTTCTTCAGAACAGGGTCCATATTTCCGCAAAATGCCTGCAAATGACACCCATAATTCCGTAACGAAAAAAGTACCCCTAAAAAATGGCACGTCCCTGTCCCACAAAATTTACTAAGATACCCCCTGAGATTTTAAGATTTGAATGTCGTGATTATAGACTCCATAGTTCAAATGTTACCTGTTTTAGAAATATGACAAAATAATTCCAATTCTACCTAGAACTGAGAGTTTCTTTGCATCATCATTATTTTAGCCTGAAAGTTACCTTAAAGGACAAGTCCGGGGTTGGTATGATTGATGATAAAATACAAGATAATACTGCTATGAATGATGTATGATACTTTTTTCCACTATTTTTTGCCTTCTCCTTGCGAAATTACGTATTGAAATGAGCAATTTGAGCGAAGTGGCGTCATATCGTGCAAACGAAAGCGAGGCAGTGTGATTGTTTTTCGCCTCTTCATCGCTGCTAGCCTCTTTATCGCGTACTCGTGCATTGAAAATGGCACAAGAACGCGATAAAGGGGCTTGCAACGATAAAGAGGTGAACAACAATCACAAAGCCTCATTTTCGTTTGCGCAATATGACGTCACTTCGCTCAAATTGCTTATTTGAATACGTAATTTTGCAAGGAGAAGGCGAAAAATAGTGGAAAAAAGTATCATACATCATTCATAGCAGTATTATCTTGTATTTTATCATCAATCATACCAACCCCGGACTTGTCCTTTAAGGATTTCTTTTGAAGTTTTCTTGTTTACATTGGTGGGAGATGGAGACCTGCTTTACCTATCCTGAGCATTTTAAATTACGAAACTATCACTGCCTTGACATTACTCTATTCTTTGGAGTAATACCGCGTGCTTAAAGTACCAGAAATAGGTGACAATATGCATTGGTTTCTAATACTAAGATGAAAAGTTTCTTAAATATTTGTCCATTTACTTTTCATTAAATTATGTTTTTGAATAAGTTTTGTTCCTTATTGATGATTTGAGATTTGAATTCCAATCGATAAATTACGACAAAATGAATGCAAGCCTCTGCTAGTATAGACTGATTGCAAGTTCTTAGTTATTGCTATTGATAGGCTGATGGACGCTATAACTACGACTCATGGACTTTCACATTGAAAATTGGGACGAAATTTTTCCCTTGACGTCACGTCCGATATGGAAACCATAGCAACACTGTACGGAAAGCCGAGTGTTTCAAGCAATGGCGTATGGGCCTAAGTTATCGGCTCAAGCCTCAGATAATAAAACGCCTCAAAATTCAAGTATTGAGTGACGTTAGCAATGAACAAAAGCCACAAGTATCCAGATGAATGTTTCCTCAATCTAAGGATTAACAAACCTTTCAGTTTCAATCACAATTTCCTCATTTTGAAGGCCATTTCGTTTCCTTCAGCTCAAGCCAAAGCAAGTCACAGCTCCAGAAATTTCCAGCAACCGAAAAGAGGCCATTAACCTTTTTTTTTTATCAATATAAAATATTACAAGATATGCTACATTCTACTATACTTTAACTACTATGCAACACTACAAGGACGATACCATGAGGAGCAAAAGACAATGTCTACCCCATGGCCAACACATAAAAACATACAACTAAGTAACTACATAAACACCTACAAAATGATATACATACGATAAGATACTGATATATACTGGAGTCTGTTTCACATTGGTTGTCAGGTCAGTGACGGAGGCGCCTGATGCTGAACAATAGAATCCCCGGCTGAGAGAACAACCAACAACAGCAACAATTGCTGTTGTTACTGACCCCCTCCAGAGTCCCTACTGCCCAAGACATAGCGCCTGTATGTTGTCTGGG
>REGL01000750.1:137207-149865 GCA_004194395.1 Aurelia aurita complex sp. Pacific | reverse complement strand
CTACGGAATGACCAATCTTACGATGAATTACGTTACTGTAAGATTGCATGCATGTTGTATTACTGCACGATTACAAGGCCTGTTGTATTTTTATTCTTGTACAATTACCCCAAGCGAAGTATTCTACGGAATGACCAATCTTACGATGAATTACGTTACTGTAAGATTGCATGCATGTTGTATTACTGCATGATCACAAGGCATGTAGTATTTTATTTTTTGTAGAATTGCTTTGAATAGAGTATTCTACGGAATGACCAATCTTACAAAACATTACATGGGTCAGGATCACATGTATTGCAGTATTTTACGGAGGATTTTACGGCACATTACACGGAGTATTTCATTGCCCTTTTACCTGTGGGCGAGTAGAGTTTCATTCATCGCATCATCGGCATCGCATCGCATCAACATCATTTAACAATCTAACTTGGTCAATCCATAACGAGCCACACACAAATCCATTCTTTCACTCAAAACGTCCATTGGGCGTTTTCAAAATACCCCCACCCCTCCCCCAAAACTTCCCATTGAAAATCGATGTAATTTTCCTAGAATATTTCATACTGTTTGTATTGTTTGGGTAAGTGCCCCTTGACTTCTACTATTATGGAAAGAAAAGGGTTCTGTGCCAGACACCAGACGCAACAAAAACGGACAAGACTCTTTCATTGCAGTCAAAATTCTTTCGCATAACAAAATATGCAGCAAGCGAAAGTTGTAGACAAAAGCTTCTCACAAAAACTTCTTGGAAGAAATTTTGATGAAACGAAAATTTTGAAAACCATTGAAAACCCAGTCCTTTTTTTACCCCCTTCCCTACACCCAACAAACGTCCATTGAACGTTTTGCTTGAAAGAATCAAATCCTGTGCAGCCCCTAATTCAATTCCTACATAATTCACAACGCTAACTAATATTATAAAACACTTTTATTTACCCATTTTTCTACAGGAAAAACAACCCTTGCTGACTGTTTAATTGCAAGCAATGGAATTATCTCACCAAGACTTGCAGGGAAGGTAAACAAACACAATTTTTATTTGGTACGATGGAGAAACCTGAAAGGAAAGAAATAAGTTAATAACTCACCAGTAGCTGCTGACATTTATCTTTTCTGCAGTTACTGGTGAGTTATTAACTAATTTCTTTCCTTTCAGGCTTTAAGGTTAATTCGGTTTTGTCTTACAGGATTCAACAGTTTTTCTCTTGTCACAGGCTTATTTTGGTTATTGTTTCTTTTACAGGAGTTAATAGTCTTCTTTCTACTGATTTCGGTGTTTTTGTTGCTTTTATCGGTTTAATATGATGAGTCTGTTATTTAAGGCAATTTTTAAAAGGATAATTAAAACAATGGTTGTCTTATTTCTTCCAAAGCTCCGCTATATGGACAACAGACCAGATGAGCAGCAAAGAGGCATCACAATGAAGTCTAGTGCCATTTCTTTACACTATGCAAAAGGTTGGTCCTATTTTGCATATCTAATGATCCAGCTACTGATTTTTGTGCAGCTAAAGCCTGTGAAAATTTGTCAAAATTAGGGGACTGACCTTGATCACATCTAGAGCATGCATCAAAATAATACCCTTTTGGTTTAGAATTTTTGTCACCTCAAATGTTTTTGTTATTGAGAACTGTTTGCTTGCCCTGTGAATTTCAATCTGACATACCTATTCCCAAGCTAAAATGCAAAATGTAGTATTGCTTTGTACCAATTAATCGCCTGTTTTGATGACTTTCAGTGGCTTTTGATCTGTCTGGTTTCACAAGATCCTTATTTTGGCCAATGTGCCATGTTGATAACATATGACAGAATAAGTAATGTAGCTACCAAACAAAATGTTTAAGTTACATATTTCTGCTAATTACTCTTTTGCGTGTAGGAGGTTTTCTCTAGTCACTTTTTTGGGTCACCTGCTAAGCATTACTTTATTTTTTGTAGATGGGGAAAACTTCTTGATAAATCTAATTGATTCACCTGGCCATATTGACTTCTCCAGTGAGGTAGGTATCACCTCTTTCAAATCTAATAAAAACATACATTATTATCATTTTCTGCTGCCAAGAACACATTCCAGCATTCAGTACCTTCTTTTTTTGTTTTTTGTTTTGCTCAGTTTGTATAACTCTCTCTTGCTTTTTATGCAATATCTGTGTTTCTATAATTGTATGCTCAGTTTTAATTTCACATACCTTAGATGGACGCAAATTCTAATACCACACAAATCTAAATACAAGTATTTAAGGTAATGATATATAACATATTAGTCTTTGTATGATTTATGTATAGAATAGGTAAGTAAAATGAAGTTTTCCTCTTTAATCATGACTCAAAAAAGCGTTCTTCTTCATACTGTTGTTAGGTATCAACTGCTGTGAGACTATGTGATGGAGCCTTGGTACTCGTTGACGCCGTGGAAGGTGTGTGTCCACAGGTTAGTCAGAACATCTATCATTGATTCCGATCTACTAGACGCAGTTTTTTGTGTTAAGTCCTGGCCAAAGTTTCATGAAATGCTTGCCTTGACACCAATATTGAAATGGTTTAAACAGAATTATTATAGCCAGAAATAGGGAGCAAAGAGTCAACGTTAAAGAGCCAGACCGAAACAAAATACTTTGGGAAAAAAGGATGAATGTCCAAAACACGAAAGTCATTGAAACAAAATTTAACTGATCTTCAATCTTCTTCAGTTGAAGGTTGATCTGAATTACAATGAATCTGTCATGTTAAGAACAAGGTGCTAATAACAAAGCAAGTTAAAAGGTGAAAAAGTGCTATCCTGAAAAAAAACCTGACACATTTTATAAATGATAGTGATGAATCAATGAGAGCAAAATATGATCTTCCTGTTACCTTCCTACTTGATAAATTCATGGAGTAGTTGTGCTCATTTCTTCAAACAAAGCAAACAAACATGCTTTCAATTGAACGGCTTCAAGGCTGCAACGATCAAAATCTCGAAGTAGCGAGCAAGATTAGGAGATCTTTTGCTTCCCTAAGCAAGCTGAATATCACTTGTAGGTAGGAGCTTTTTGCTTTAATGGCTCGAAGAAACATTCATCTGAGTACTAATAACTATGAATGAACGTGAAATCAGTCTGGACAAGTTTTGCTCATTTCTGTAGTTTACAATTTTTTGCAGACTCATGCAGTGCTGCGACAGGCCTGGCTAGAAAATATTCAACCATGTCTGGTATTAAATAAAATGGACCGATTAATCACAGAACTGAAGCTTAGTCCACTTGAAGCATACCTACACATGCAACAAATACTGGAGCAGGTAATGCAATGACTTTTTATTCTTAGTTATACTGTTGTGTGTAAATATTTTTATATTTAGTAGCTTCAATTTGTTCAGCAACGAATATTTCACTAAATTGAGTCTCAATCATCGTTCATCAGAATCTTTAAAAACAAATATAAAAATTGATATTATGTATTATATTCTATTGTGGTATCAGTGACTTTGGTTAGGAAGTGCATAAATCTAAAGTTTGTCTGGATAAAAGCGAAAGATAGAGCCTTCAAGGTCTTTTCACATAAATTAGATTTCCAATCTCTACTTTATTACTCTCTGTATTTCATGTTACTGTCAGTCCATGAGTTTCCAGTGTTCTGGGCTGATCAGCCTGATAACTAGCCCAGGCTAAGGGTGTCGATAAGATAAGCTGAATACCATTGTCTCCAATATACCATATTGACCACCAAACTCAATCTTTAATTTGATAGGATAATTTTTCAATCAGTTTGTTTCATACACGCTTTTTTGTAAGAAACTGGTTTAAACGTAAGAAACTAGTTCTACGATGGCCAAAAATTAAAGAAACTCTTGTACTATATTCAAGAACAATCAAGAAACTCTAAAATGTTATTTCTAGAACAAGAGTCGGTAAATTACGGTTCGCGCGGTATTGCGTTTGTAAATATCAAGTTTTGACTGCAAAAAATTTGTAACTTTTTGCCTTAATGTGCATGGTTTATTCGTGGTGACCAGATCAATGCAACATGAAAGCCCTTTGTCGATAAGAAGGCTCAACTTCGAACCATAACGCAATTTTAGACCCTAGAAATAAGAAACTAATTAAGAAACGTTGAAACTTTTACTACTAAAACACCGAAATTTCCATGCGAAATTAAGAAACTTTCAGTACCAAGTGCTCATCCAAGTTTCTTATAAAAAAAACGTGTGGTCAAAAAGTTTATTGGCAAGCAAGATAGCAAGGATCGCAACTTTATCTTCTTGATAACGCCTCCCTTTTCTGCCAGATCTCGTTTATCTGACCAGGTTGGTCATCATTCCTTGCCAACGATCAAAAATGTGTTTTTGTATTGAAGGTGAATGCCGTGACTGCTTCTCTTTTTACGTCACAAATCATGGAGAAGAAAGCAGATGATGTAGAACAAGCGAGGGACACGGAAAATATCAAAGAAGACAGTAAAGTAGACCAAGTTAGTTTTTAAAAACTCTTCTTGTTGCGCGTAGTGCAATTGTACAAAGATAAACAAGTAAATAAAGTAAAATATAAGCACTTTGATGTGAATTGAAATAAGCACGACGTTTCGAGCATAGCCCATTATCAAGCAAAGAAATATTAGTAGAACCGATACTAATCAAGCTGAAAGAACGGCAGATTCGAAGGATAAGAATAGTAATCAAGGGAATCGATGTGACGTAAAGAGGACTGAGAATAAGAAAGAGATGTAGGAATAAAATTGTGATAAATAGAATGTTATTGGAGATATGTAAATTGCTGTTATCATCATTGTGTCTTGAGACGAAATTTTGGCCAAAGTTGACACTTTCCTTCCATCAAGCCTACATTCACTGGTCGATTGTATTTATGGAAAATTGCAAAATAGCGATAAACACCAGAATTAATCAATATTGCTTTCACTGTGAGAATGGCATCGACCACACAGTGAAATCTGGTTATAATTTGCCAATTAAATTCACTTTGTAAGACTTTCAATTTTTCTATTGTGGACGTTCATGGCCAGGACCTTATATAATCAAAAAGTGTTTTGAAATTTATAGTTTTCAAAATTATAGTCTGTCTCGAATTAGATGTCACCTGCAAATTCCCGCGAATAACAACAATAGGAGTGTTTTGCAACGGAAATTTGCGTTATCGCGAATCCTAGGTGACATCTAATTTGAAACAGAATTTAATGTATCGAGATGAGATATTTTTGTTTATTCACCTGGTTATTAATTCGTTCTACACAAATGGAATGATTTACATACAGTCTGTCTCAAATAAGATGTCACTTAAGATTTGCGAAAACGCGAATTACTCAAGCAAAACTCTTTAATCGTCTTTATTTGCAGTATTTTCACGTGTGATTTATCTCTTGCAAGATCCAATTATCATTTTTTGTAGGTTTACGATTGGGATTCAGGCCTTGTTGAAGCAGACGATTCAAACATTTATTTTTCACCAGAGCAAGGAAATGTCGTTTTCTCAAGCGCAGTCGACGGATGGGCTTTTGGGTAGGTAACACTAATTTTTTCGTTGGTTATTTGCTTCATTTATTCTGTAGTAAGGCATTGAAAAATGTGACAGAAAAATTACTGGATGGAAAAGAAGCAAAAATCTTCTACTTCTACTTCTACAAATATACTGAATGCCTTCTAAAAAGAAGCTTAGCATCATTTTAGCTTTTTAGAACATTGGGGTGTTGGGAATGAACTGCCAAAGCCGTCTTGTTGTAAGCAATCCAGGCTCAGAAAGAAAGTAGGGATGGAAGTCTTATTTGATAAACATAGGGCTCAAATCTTTAAAAAGTCGGTGTAAAATGCTATTGCAGTTTTCTTTTGACTAAATGCCTTGGAAGGAACTTAGGGCTTTCTGTTGTAAATCTGCCACGGAAGTTTATTGAAATCCTAATTAGTTTCAAAATGGCGGCATTTCTTAAATTTGAGGCTATGACGTCATCAAATTTCTAAATCCTAAACCAGAGAAGCTATTGATTCCTGCTTGCCACCATTACATGTTGTAGACCTTCATAAAGTATGGTATTCTTGAATGCTGTCTAAATGACCGTCATTTTGAAAAAAGTCAAGATATCAAAAATGTCCTTGGCAGGTGTACAAAGTACCATAGTACCATAGTGTAGCAAAGTACTATAAGTAATAATTCCTTTCAAGCCATTCAATTCAAAGAAAAATCATTGAATTTTACACCCACCTTTTTAAAGATTTGAAAGATTTGAGTCCTATGCTTGTTTGATGAGGCAAAGATCGATAATAAGAAGAGATTTCTTTCTAAACGAAGTTGTATTGCCTACCTGAAACGCCATTTCATGCAACACTGTAATTTCGTAGGCTTTGCCAGCTGTTTTGTCTGCAATAAATCATCGTTAATAGAGATGATTGAAAAGCTTTGTCAATTTTTTACAGCATTAGTGACTTTGCCGAGATGTTTTCAAAAAAGCTCAACGTGAAGGCTGAAATCCTAAACAAGACACTTTGGGGAGATTTCTATCTAAATGCAAAAACAAAAAGAATCATGAAAGGAGCTCAAGCAAAAGGGAAGAAGCCATTATTCGTTCAATTCATATTGGAGAATTTATGGACTGTATATAACACTGTCATGGAAAAGAGGTATTTATCTATCAGATTTTAAAGTGATCGTAAAATACAGTAAAAACCCGCATAATAGATCCTGTGAATTTTTACGTAGTGTTTCTTATGAACAAGGGCAGATTTTATAACACAATCGCACGAGATGCTTTTGTTTACACCTGAATTCAAAAGGATTAGCGACTGCAGACAAAGAATATTCTCTCAATATATTCAAAACCAAACAAAGCCGCAAAAGTCGAGGGGCAAATCACTGATTTTTTTTTTCGTACACCTTCCTTAAAATCACAAAAAAATCACATACAAAAATCACAAAAATCACAAAATCACCATACAAAAATCACAAAAATCACAAAATCCTAGAAAAATCACAAGAAAAAATCACAAAAAAATCACTAAAATCACAAAAAATCTCACTAAAATCACAGAAAAAATCGTGTGATTTTAAAATAAAAAAAAATCACAAAAAAATCACTAAAATCACAAAAAATCACTAAAATCACAGAAAAAATCGTGTGATTTTAAAATCACAAAAATCACGTACGCTATTTTGAGAAGTGATTTGCCCCTCGGCAAAAGTTTCCCTGAAACCCAAGTAGCTAGCGGGCTCGCTTTGCATTTCAGAAATTATTTTTAAGAGCAAACATGAGCATAAATCGAAAGAAGAGGGATATATCTACACAACTCCCCCGGGCATTTTGTTTCCTTGGTTCTGAAGCCGAACAGTAAGTGTTTTCGTTACACCCAAAAAATAAGAGAATTGAATCGCTTCCCAATCGGCTTTTGAATCAAACAAATTGAAAGCCCAAGGCAGATGTGTAGATATATCCTTCTTCTATCTTCAGTCGATTCATTGTTGCGAGTATATTACTTTGTTATTCAACCCAGCCCTCAAATAGCTGCTAACTTGGTGTATTTTATCATAGATTCTCTTTATTCATGCAATTTTATCACTCAAAGGTTTGAAATGTTTACCTCTTAGAGACAAAGATAAAGTGGAGAAAATCGTAGCAAGCCTCGGTTTAAAACTCTCGGCGCGAGATTCACGCTATACTGATCCTAAAGCCTACTTGCAAGCGATATTGCGTCAGTGGCTGCCTCTTTCTGATGCTATCTTGAAGATGGTGTCGTTAAAGCTACCCAGTCCACTTGAAATGGCTGAAGAAAGAGTGGAGAAACTTATGTGTGGAGGATTGAGAAAGTTTGATTCATTGCCACAGGAAACACGACAACTGAAACCAGGTATTATATTTGTCGTACAGTTTGGAAGGCAGGGAATTAAATGATTGGAGACGGGAAACTTGTACCCGGGAGGGGGTACGTAACATATAGGGACACGGGTATGTGCAGCCCATTGGTTCTCTCTTTTACGCTCCTCCGTCCGTAGCGGACACTGCGCGGTCTACCACAAGTTTCCATATTTGTCTGTATTTTGCTATTTCATTGTGGTCACTAATTTGGATGTTTTTGTATTTTTGTCTCTATCTTTGATTATCATGTTAATTCTAATGTTTTCCGGGTCCTTTTCAATAAGTTTAATCCATGTAAGTTTTTGCTCTCCTCTTGGTTTCCTGGTTATCTTTTCCGCTTCTCTTAGTGCTTGTTTTAGCCCATTGGTTGAAACCGCTAAGTTATCTAGAAATGGGTTGTTTTCCGCGGAAAGGATTGAAAATCCCTCCATAATTGGTTACAAAGGCAAATTTTGGCAATTAAAAGTGGTTATCACTCTAAGAACTGAGCGGTACACTTGTGTACCCTCCTCCTCCCTTGGAACCCAAATTCCTTGGAACAATTCCCAAATAAGACTTGAGTATGCTACATAATGTACTGCAAGCAGTTTCGCTACCAGGAGACCTTTGGGAAAATTCCCTGTATTTCTGTTATTACGTAAGCTTCCCAAGTAATTTGCCTGTTTATGACCTATTGCATCATGACTAACAGTGTCGTGTTTACCTTACAATTTCAGAAAGGAGGCGAAATTGCAGGCTAGCTTTTAATGGAAGGGGAAAAGGCCAGTTTTCATCTCGATGACTAAGTTAGGTTTACTTTCTTCCTTTTTAGCTTTCGCAGCTTGCTTGTCTGGTGAAGACGCTCCAGTCATAGCTTTTGTATCAAAGATGTTCTCAGTGTCGCAAGAAGCTCTTCCAAAACATCGAAAACGGTAGGTAGATCATTACCCACAACTTTGTTCTTGCTAGAGGTTTAAGAAGTACATTATATTACGCTTATTATTTGGTCGACATGTTCTTCACGAATGTACCGGGTGTGCCAAAAAAGAACTGCATACTTTTGAAAGTTACATTACATTACATTACGTTACATTACATTACATTACATTACATTACATTACATTACATTACATTACACTACATGCTACGTAGAATACTTGATAGATAAACACATTTTGTTTAGTTTAGATCAACGCATTTAGTAGTGGCTTATAACTTCTACCGCTGCTGTGCACATTTGAAAATTCACCAGATTTATTGTGATTGAAAATTCGATTTATTTGTGATTGAAAAAAAAGTTATTTTTCAAAATGTTTGGTCATGCTCAGCGTGACAAGCATGACCTCTAACTGCGCCTCTAACTTTTTTAGATGTTCTTCATAAATTTGACATACCGGTTTTTATATTAGCTCTATTTACTTTTCAGTCCATTGACACAAGAGGAGATTGAGAAAAGGCGAGAAATTGTGAGGAAAAAACATTTAGAACTTAAAGAAGCTGCTGCGAAGGAAAGTGAAAATGCGCAGGATTCTTGTTCCAAAGAAACAAATGATGCACCTTCGGAGTCTGCACAGAGTGATGAAAATGAGACAGCAAAGGAGACAATGCCTGATGATAACGAGACTGAAGAAGAAGAAGAAACATTTATTGCATTTGCCCGAATTTTCAGTGGAACGATACGAAAAGGGCAAAAGTTATATATTTTAGGCCCAAAGTATGATCCTGCGAAGGGACTGAAATTAGACAATGCTGAAGGGCAAGCAGTTGACTTTGATGCCATCAATAGGTGAGGTTGACTTTACTGTTATACTTTTCATATGTATTCAGTTTTTTGAATACATTACTCATTCTCCCGATGATGACCACACGGTCGAAACTAGTTGAGAATTGATAGAAAATGTGTATATCTATATTCCTGTTCGTTTTTCTTTTTGTTCATCTTCAGTTTTTTTTTAATATTTCGGCAAATATACATGAACAACAACATATATACATTATAGATTTATCTGTGCGTTCGCAAACGAGGCTGAGGCGTAGTCATGACAACCTTCAACAGTTGGAAATTCTCATAGCTGTGGTGAAGCTCATGGAAGCTAAGTGGCCTTCAAAATGAGGAACTCCTGGTTCAAAGTGAAATGTTTGCTGATTCTTGGATTGAAGAGACAGTCAGCTGAATACTTGGGGCTTTTGTTCATGGCTAACATCACTGAAAACTTGAATTCTAAGGCGTTTTATCATCTAATGCTTTAGCCGACAACTTAGGGCCATACGCCATTGCCTGGAGCACCCGGCTTTTCGTACAGTGCTGCGAGGGAAACAATTTCGTCCTAATTTTCAATGTGTAAGTCCATGAGTCGTAGTTTGAGCGTCGATCAGTCTGTCAATAGCCATAACTACGAACGTGTGATCAGTCTAGTTCTAGCTCAATTGTAGCCGTTGTGTCCGTTCGTAAAGATAATTTGGTACGCTATTTACTGACCACGAAATGTAACATTGCTTTCTTGTTTACATCATAACAGAGAATCAACTGATGCTGGATTCGATGCATTTGAAGATGTGGATGTAACTAAACACATGGCATCATGTGAAGTTGGTGATTTGTATTTAATGATGGGAAGGGAATTCGAAAATCTAGACCAAGTGCCTGCAGGAAACATCGTTGGTAAGAAATCTCCTTATATGTTTGAGTTTCAATGCTTGAAGAGTTAGTTGGCGGTAGAAGTTTTTCAAAATTTTTCTTGAATTCCTGAAAAAGAAAAAAAACACTCCAACTCTGAAAATATTTAAGATTTCAGAAAAGTCCAACGGTAGGATTATAGA
The DNA here is from genome assembly GCA_004194395.1 of Aurelia aurita complex sp. Pacific. Classification (NCBI taxonomy): domain Eukaryota; kingdom Metazoa; phylum Cnidaria; class Scyphozoa; order Semaeostomeae; family Ulmaridae; genus Aurelia; species Aurelia aurita complex sp. Pacific. The sequence goes on along the minus strand of REGL01000750.1, from coordinate 139,229 downwards.
GAAATAGCAAAAGTTTCTTTGAAGTCATTCAGTACAAAGAAATAGGTCAGTCAATTTTACACCAGCCTTTTTAAAGATTTGGAACCCATGATCTGATTCTTTAACATTGGCTTGGAGATATTCTGTTGTTCTTGACTTTGTTGATTCGTTCTGACTTTCACTTAATGAATTTATTCTAGCTATAAATGGTCTGAAGAAACTCATTCTGAAATCTGCAACAATATCAAGCAATCTTGCATGTCCAGCATTCACTCCAATGCCATTTGAAGTGCGCCCAATTGTCCGGGTTGCTCTTGAGCCGGAACAACCAAGTGAACTTCCTGCTCTTGTTAGAGGATTGAAACTTTTGAATCAAGCAGACCCATGTGTTCGAGTTCTTGTTCAAGAAACAGGTAACAAACACTCTTTTGATATTTCCTTTCCATATTGCTCATAGCTATACATGTTTAACCTTCCACTCATTCATTCATTCATTCATTCATTCATTCATTCATTCATTCATTCATTCATTCATTCATTCATTTTGAATTCTTTAAGCATGGTTACCCCGTCGGTCAAGAAAGACTGCCTTTCAGGGGGCCGTGCATAAAACCTTACAAATTAAGAGTTATTCCCTATTCTTATTGCAATAATAAATAAATGATAAAAAAGTTACAAAATGAATTATTTCTAAGCGTCTTTTAATACTTTGAAAGAAGATTCCTGCTTGACTTTCGTATCCAAATGGTTCCAAACTCCAGCACCACGATATGAGAATGCTCGCTGACCGTTACATGTTTTCATTAATGGGACTTGGAGATCAATTGCGGTGTTTCTCAAATTTTTCATTCTGCATGTGGAATTTTTTGTAAAAATTTCTGACAGGTAATCTGGAGCAAGGTCATTTATCGCTTTGTAAACCATGCAAGCTGTTCCAATTTTTATCATATCCACTACAGTTTTTGCAGCACCTGCAACCTGGTCCTCCCACATGCCCCCAGACTGAACAGCAGTAGCGAATAATATAATGTACAGTATATTATAATGTATTATACATATAGGTAGATACTGCAGTAAAAAAGCAGGCGGGGTTTCAATCATTATCATTGTTATGCATTCATGGCTAGTATGGAGGCGTCATATTGATTAACCAAGAGCAAGGACGCAAGAAACGAACGAAATGTCTTATAGGCAAGAAAACTTCATATGTAAGTCCTTTTAATTTCAACAAGAGATTTGTAAGATAAAATCTTGATACATTATGCGTTAGAACGTAGGAGAGCCCCTTCGACAAAATAGTGTGGGCCTTCTGTGGCTCACTCAGTATATTTTTATTGTGCTTGTTTTCATAATTTTAGGTGAATATGTGATTGTTACTGCTGGTGAAGTGCATCTACAACGATGTTTGGACGACCTTCGAAACAGATACGCTGGTATTAAAATCGCAGTATCGTCACCAATTACGCCATTCAGAGAAACACTTGTTGAACGGCCTAAAACAGACATGGTTAACGAGGAAATCACGAATCAGAACACAACTCATGACATACAAAGACTGCCCGCGTTTATGTTGCGGGAAATTCAAGCTTGGAATGAGACGATTAAAAAAGCAGACGAAGATTCTCGCGATTTACATGAGTTAAGTAAGGATGAATTGAAATGGCTGAAACAGGCTGGTGAGCGAAAAGTAAATAAAGACTCAGATTTAGGCCTAATTGAAGCAAGAACAGCAAATAGATTATCATGTGTTTCGATACGGGCGATTCCCCTTCCAGCTACGGTTATAAAACTATTAGAGTCTAATGCAGAGTTGATAAAAACTGTGACCCAAGTTTCGTCTGTTACTACGTTACGAGAACGGAAAGAATTGCAATCTGCCTTAACGGTGAACACGAGAGAAAAGTTAAAGGATTTTTACAGCGAATTGGATAGAGTTTTTGAAGAATCGGGACAACAGTGGAATGGTGCATGTGATTTGATATGGGCGTTTGGTCCACGAGGAATGGGTCCAAATGTATTGTTAAACAGAATACAGACGTATAA
>REGL01000750.1:123050-135612 GCA_004194395.1 Aurelia aurita complex sp. Pacific | reverse complement strand
ACCTATTAGAGAGCTCCTCCTTAGACAAATATATCTAAATACTTATGTTTTGTACTGTACCATGTCTCTTTTCATTTCTTTTGTGGTGGGTGTAAGTGTATCCTTGTAGTGTATCCTTGTGTACTAATATATTGTATATATATTATATTATATTATATTATATTATATTATATTATATTATATTATATTATATTATATTATATTATATTATATTATATATTATATATTATATATTATATATTGTCATTTGTATATTGATTGTCTTATTTAATTTAGGTAAAAATTGTAATTTATTTGTAGTCTTTGATGTATTGATGTATTTAGATATATTTGTTGATAATGAAAACTGAAACTGAACTGAAACTGCGAAAAAGATTGTACCATTCAGCTGTTCAAAATTTCGCTGATGAACTGCAAATGTCAAAACTCCATGATTCATTGCAAAAATTCTAGCAACAATTATAGATTCAAAATAGCGAAGAAGGAAAGAGTAGTATCAATTTGAAATTTATCAAGAAAATCTAGCTATATTTTACTGATGACATCAAAGTATTTGTGGATGGATTTTACTTTGCGATGATTAAATAGACTTGGGTATTTTTGTATTGTTAGCTCCAAGACTGACAAATCCAACTATGGCAGCCAATGTCTCACAGCCATTATAGTGTGTACCTTCTCTTTTTGTTGAAATATTCTCTTTTTGTTGCCTCTGAAGGTTTAAAATCCTTGCTGCAATGAGTTGCCCAAGTCGTCTTTCTTTCTTACTAGACGAATTGGGCAAATCCATTGCTGCAGCGTCGTTGTTGAGATCGATGTTTTTTTTTCATATCAAGTAAAATCTAAAACTAACTATAATTCATTATTGGTCCCATCCACAGCGGGAAAAGACACGGGGTCACCTAGTTCCCACTGCAGATGATTGATGATTGATGATCGTGTTTTGGTATTTTAAACGAGACGAGAAACCTCTTACACCAGTGGCCTGGTTTGTTATAATTAATTTCTGAAACTTTTTCAGGCGATTGATGTGGATCCATTCTGGACACCAACAACAGAGGAGGAGTATCTTCTATATGGTGAAAAAGCAGACTCGGAGAATCAAGCTTTGAAATATGTTTTGAGTGTAAGAAGGAGAAAAGGTCTCTATGTTGAGGAAAAACTTGTAGAATTTGCTGAAAAGCAGAGGACTTTAAAGAAGAACAAGTAGTTTGCTAGGAATTCGTTGCTATAATTTTCGAGGAGATCTAAGTCAGATTTTGTTTTAAAGACAAGCGTTGCGTTTTCTTTTCTGTGGTTTACTTCTGTTTTTGAGCTGGATTTTCTTTTGGTGTCAATTCGCAAAAGGTCTGAGACTTCGAAATTTAACTCTGAAATGGGCTCGAATAGTGAGAGCATGTCTGGAAGCTCTTCTCCAAGATTTTTCTAAATGGACCTAATGGAAGAGAAACTTCTAGAATTTTCTAAAAAGCAGAGGACTTTAATGTTCTGAATTTTTTGCTGTAATTATCAAGGATCTAAATGATCGAAAATGAATTCTCTTTAAAGACCAGTAACTGAAAATCAGTTTTTAGCTTTTGGTTACCGATGGTTACTTCTATTCAGAGTCAGGAAAATCAAAGATAATTGAAAATTTTCTAGATTTTAGCCATATTTTTCAAAGTTAGGTGCATTTACCCCCTGGCTGCGCCCCAGAACCACTGAACCACTACACTGCACGTCCGGCGCTTCCTCTGGCATTGGAGAGAAAGGTGGCCTGGGCACGAGGATCCATCGACTTCCTGTTTCATTTCGAAGAAAGCAAAGCGTGATACTGAAAAGAGGCTCTCGTCAATGTCGGACGTCGGACTTCAAATCGAAAGCAGACGAAATTCCAACTTATGAGCACTGCAACTGCCTGCTGTTTTGCAATTACTCTTGTCGCCTTGGGAGTTTATTTTACGGTATTTTGATTTACATATTCTAAGTGATGATTGGAAGACATGCTTTGCGAATAAGAGCCATAGCTAACATCTCTAACTTGAAGTATTTTGCACGAATCACAACGGAGTGTCATTTTAGAAGGCCAGGTGGCGCCCTAGCAACAACGATCACTGGATATTGTGTCTGGCCATTTTCAATTTTCCAGGTGATTGTCAATTTTCATTTGCAAAGAGTGTGTCTTGATTCAGGTTAAAAGTTACATCTAACGAACGACATGGATGGAAACGTCGGTTGTTGATCAATGGAGGACCTGCTCTGTCTGCTTGAATGTGAAAATTTAGGCCTGTTTTTACTACTTCTTGGTCTTCATTATTTTTAAGAAATCAACATAAATTCTATAAAATTGAATTATGGCATTGGCTTATCCGAGATTTCTGAGTAAAGATCACAATATCACACCTTAATTCTCAAGGGGAATTTATGAACAATAGACAATTGCACAAAAAAGATGGCTGCAAGGACTCAAAGGAACTTTTACCAGGAGGCATCTTACCAAGGAGGGATTTGATCAAATAATGTAATGCATCGTGGTAATAAGTTCCTTGCTGCTATCTTTAGCATAATCGTCTATGCAATTATAGAAGGTTACGAATACATCATATTTTTCAATTGATCCCAACCCTGACCCAACATATAATGTCAGATAGAATCTAGTTTAGTATCCAGTAGTTTTAATTGTTCGTAGTCTAGTTGTATGCAGTTCAATGGTGCGTGTCTTTATGTATTGGCCATGGGGTAGTCATTGTATTTTGCTCCCCTTGTTATTGTTCCTGTGGTGTTGTATAGTAATTTGATAAGTATATAGAATGTAAGATTTATTGTAAATATGTTATATGAATAAAAAATGATGTTAAGAAACTTTCAGTACTGGGCCTAGTTTCTTATAAAAAATATGTGTACTCAAACTGGCATCCATGGTCAATTTGGGTGACAAATTTGCTTCCCGATTTGGCAACTAATTACTGTTCAGGCAACCAGTTTGGGAAATAACTAATACAGCGACCAAATTTGAAGCTACCCACTCAGAAGAAGTTTTTGGCTGCTGAGTCCAATTATATAATTATGGTTACCAAGGAGTGTTGAAATGGTTTTAGACATGCAAAATATTCTCTAGGTAGCTACCTGTATAAGAATCAGTTGCCAAATTGGGAAGCGACTTTGTTACCCAAATGTGTAATGGATACCCATTTGAGTATCTGTTACTTGATTGGGTACATCTGTTATCCATTTGGTACCTTTTAGGTCAGACTGTCAACACCCACTCTTATTGTGCTCCACAGGGCTCAAATTCAAAGCTATTTTAAGACTGTTCAATTTTTCTAAGGCTCAGTTTAAACATCGTTTTTATTCTGTGTCAAATTTGATAGATGCTGCAAAAAACTTCCAGATTTCAATTGAATTTGACATGAAAACGATGTGTAAATCACCTGTTGTTTTGAATAGATAAAACAGCAGGAGTTCACCAGCTCTGTTGCATCAAACGGCAGAAAACAACTTGATTTAAACATCATTTTTCTGTGTGTTTAATTAAAATCAATTCTGGGCCATGGTGTGCAGTTTCTATGCGTGATCAGCCACTGCTCTTGTGCATTTTGAAAATTGCCATTTTAACCATTTTAATTTCTCTCCAACACAGCAAAAAAAAAAGTTTAAATCAGATTTTTAGATACAGGAGATTCTGCCGTTTTTGATACAGTTCAATTCAACATGGCAAAAACTATGTTTAAACTAGCCCTGATAATAAGATGGTCCTTGACAGAAACAATTTCTAAGATCAGTACTACAGTGTATACAGTCAAATATGCCAGATAACTACAGAAATTGTAAATTTTGGATCAGATGAGATTTTTTTGAATTCGAAGCCTGTGTTTTGCTATTTTTTACCTTACAGATGGGAAAGGGTACAAAGAAAAAGAGCACAAGTAGTCAATATGAGGATGACTTTCCTGCAACTCTTGAAGGCTTTGGGTACAAATTTGATAAAGGTTAGTTCCCATTTTTATACAAGGTGTCCCAAAAAAATTCTTCCCCATTTGCTTAAAGATTGTGACAAGACCATGTTGCTGCTCTTCAGATAGTCAATTAAAGTTTGCTACCATCCCCATAAAAATCCGTTGAAAAATGATGGAGCTATGACCTTCAGGAGACCAAATTTGCCCAATGACTGAAAGCAATGGTCGGCCATTTTGTCTTACTATTTTGCAGCAATAAATACCTTCATGGATGCAATGAAACAGCAGCCTCTGTTGTCATAGCTTTCGTGAAAATTCCGATAATCCTCAGAGAGTTCCACTATTTCTGACTATTTCTCAAATTTAATTAAGTTTGCTACCATTCCCTTAAAAATCCGTTGAAAAATGATGGAGCTATGACCTTCAGGAGACCAAACTTGCTTTGCCCAATGACTGAAAGCAGTGGTCGGCCATTTTGTCTTACTATTTTGCAGCGATAAATACCTTCATGGATGCAATGAAACAGCAGCCTCTGATGTCATAGCTTTCGTGAAAATTCCGATAATCTTCAGAGAGTTCCACTATTTCTGACTATTTCTCAAATTTAATTGTTGTTGAGCTGGAGGCAAAAAACATAACATTATTGAGTTGCCTCCACACCCAACATCACAAGTACTGTACTGTATACTATTACTTTACAATGGAAATAAACTTTACACTACTAAGGAAAAACTAAATCCAAATTTACGCTTGACAAGATACACTATCTTTCAATGTACTGCATGCAGCAAAGTCAGATTAATCCAATTTTGTCGCATTTCCGCACTTTAATACCAATCAAAGAACATTTACCTCCCGCAAGCCCGTCTGTGACAGGTCTATATTTTATGCATGAATAAGCAAGGAATCATAGAGAATGCAAAGAAAATGAATGGGGTTTTTGTTTTTGGAGAGACTTTCAATAAGAAATATATGGTCCTTTACTTGCAAGGCCCTTCCCTTAGCACTGGGTGTCCCAAAATTTGATCATAAACAAAACAAATAAAAAAGAAAATTTACTGATAAACTTGATGATCAAATTTTTGTGATGTTTTAAAAAGGGGAACTTTTTCAGGACACCCTATGGCTTGAACCTAAAGTTACGCTGTTGACTGGAGATATAATGCAATATCTAATCTGGAAATATTTGGCAGTGGTACCTGTAAATATTCTGAACGGTTTCGTGTTAGGCTTTCTTGTCAAGCTATGACTTTTTCTGTTGTGAATAATGCATTCATCAGCAGGGATGGCTCTGTTCAAGAGCAGCAATGGCTCAGTGGTAGCACGCTTGACTACCAGCCTGAAGGTTGATGGATCAAGTCCCTGCCCTGCCAAACCTGCTATGTAGAGTCAAGTGAAGAGAGTTGCCAACTCTCTGTAATTCTAGGCTGCAGGAATCACAATGTGTGGTCACATTGAGAGGAATTTTGGAGGGCCCCTTGAAAAGCAACTTCTGTTGAAGGGCTAGGACCTATGGACACTGCTGCAATAAGCTTAGCCTAGCATCCTTACCTTATAGAAAAATAAATAACAATTCAGGCATACATCACATTCTGTTACAGCTGGATGTATGAGAAGCATTGAAAAAGGCCATCCTTTCAGATTTGAAGTTAAAAGTGGGGATCATGATTATAACCAAAAGCATTATGANCTCTGTAATTCTAGGCTGCAGGAATCACAATGTGTGGTCACATTGAGAGGAATTTTGGAGGGCCCCTTGAAAAGCAACTTCTGTTGAAGGGCTAGGACCTATGGACACTGCTGCAATAAGCTTAGCCTAGCATCCTTACCTTATAGAAAAATAAATAACAATTCAGGCATACATCACATTCTGTTACAGCTGGATGTATGAGAAGCATTGAAAAAGGCCATCCTTTCAGATTTGAAGTTAAAAGTGGGGATCATGATTATAACCAAAAGCATTATGAAGCACTTGGTAAAGTAAGTAAACTAATAACTATCTTCACTCATTTTATCTGAGAGTCAATTTGTTGTTGTGAGTCTTACTTAAAACTTTGATTCTTAAATACCAAGCATTGTGTACAAATATGGCTCTCTCTGTTGAATGCTTACAGTTTGTCATTGGGACATGGCCCAGTTCACACCCCCAACAAAAGTGTTTTTCTCTATAGCTTACACTAAATTTGATATGTTATCTTTTGTAACGTTTTTTCTATTTTGACCAAGAAATATGTTTGAGTTCTTTAACTATTTTATCTCTTAGCTCTTCTTTAAGGTTGAAATGCTGCAGACTGAAAGGACATGTTAACTTTTCACAGGTGTTCATGACCCAAATATGCTGCTCTTGACATGAACCATAACAAAGAGATATGATTAGGCTCATAATTGGATAAATCGCTCCGCCCTACCCTTTTGTGAACAACAGATTACCTTGTGTTCTTATGTAATTTTCTGTTCATAGCTTTGTGTTCTGTATTCTTTATATTTTTAATAAAAGTCTGATTCAAAATAGAAATCAGTTGATGCATACTCAAAACACATAGCTCTACATGGCCCATGCATAACTGAACATTTGATAAATTCCTGAACTGTTTCACCTGACATCTATTTTGAGACTTTTGAGACTGACTTCAAGTTAATTGTTAATTGCCACACGGTTGCTATGTGTGCTCCATGCGTCTTGCCATGCTTCCTGTGGTATCTTTGCATAGTATTTTTGTTAATTGTAATTGTTCTATGAGCATATACAAAAACATGTTAGCTTTTCTAAACTCCTTGTAGGCTGTAGAGGAGCACGTTTATATGCTGCTTGAAAATCAAGAAGGTCTGGAAAGAGTGATCATCCCTGTAAGTACTGAGATTCGAACATGTTTGCTTTTTTGTGTCTATAGTGTATACAGTGATATTTACTATGGTGTGACCAAAGCTGATATTGTTAGAAAAATCAGAAAGGTTTTGTCCATGATTATTCTCAAGTCCGGAATAGACCCCCCCCCCCCCAAATATGGAATGATAATATGAGAAGATGTTTATCATCGCACTGTTCATAGCCTGCGTGCAGACTCTACAGTCAGTCAGTGCGGAGGAGGGAAAAGGAGAAGGAAGCTTCCTTCTCCCTTTCCCTCCTCCGCACTGACTGACTGTAGCGTCTGCACGCAGGCTAACTGTTCATCCTCCTTTTCATTCTAAAACTAAGCATAGGTTCCCAATCTTTAAATCAGCATAAAAAGGTGGGTGTAAAATTCTATGACCTATTTCTTCTAGCTGAGTGGCTTCTAATAAACTTTAGCTACTTACCTATCATTCTACCATTGGACTTGTAAGAAATTTTGAATATTTTTTTAAACTAAAGTGTATTTTATATTCTAACTCATTTGAGGATGTGATATCCTAAATTTCTAAATCATAAACTAAAAGAATGATAGACTTTTGCTTGATCCCATATTGTAGACATCCATAAATTATGGTTTCCTTCGAAATTATTTCATGTTGCGTCAAACAGTTTAGAAACTACGATGGTTTTCAGTTTTTTTGAAAATTTTCTTGAATAGACCTTTTAGCTATTCTCAAAAGAATCAGAATCGAACAACATTTTGCTGCATTTTGTAGAATTTGCAAATGTGCACAACAGTGATAGAAGCTCTAACACCACTCGATCGAATGTCGCATATCAAAACGTATAAAAATAACGCTCGATCCAAGCCCTTTTAGTAGAATAGCTAAAAGGTCTATTCTTGAATAAAGGAAAACACTTTAAATTTGAAAATATCGAAAATTTCTGAAAAATCCAACGGTAGAATTATAGCAAAACAGCTGAAGTTCCTTTGAAGCCATTCGGTTCAAAGAAATAGATCACTGAATTCTACACCAACCTTTTTAAAGATTTGGAGCCTATGCTATAAAACTACGGTTTCCTTCCAATACTCCAACATCTAGAATTATGAGTAAATTCTCAAAACTGAGTTAAACCCTCAGTCAGGTTAGACTCAATACAAAATTCCAGTTATTGCAACAACAACAACAACTTATATTACAACGATGACAACATATATTACGATTGAAGTGAATTGTTATTACTCCAACGAACCGATATTTTATGCTCCTGCGCAACAACGTATCTCTGCTGCATTTGTCGTGCTGTAAAAATGGGGTGGGATGGTGTGGAAACATTGGGGCAAATGGAGTGTTAATTCTCCTCTTACGGCACGGCATACTGCATTTAGAATTGGCCATATGCACTAAAATATCAATTAAATGTTAAATAATTATATAATTCCATTAGTGTACACTCTTTTTTTTATAAGAATACTATAAATTTGTTCCAGCCTCAATATTCTTAAGAAATTTTTCGTTTTGAGCCTTAACACATTCTTGAAGTATTCTTATTTTTTCAAATCTGATATGGTTTCAGGGGAACATAGTTCAAAGAAGTGTCATATGAAGAAATGGTAGAACGAAAGAAAAATTTAGGCAATTGTAACAATAAGAATGTTTTGAACATCGCAAAACAGGCAACTGCTGGAAAATGAGACACAAATATGCGAGCTGAGGCTGAGCAATATTCTTATAATATTCTTAAAATTTGGATGATTCTGAGCCTGAATATTCTTATAAACAATATTCTTATTAAAAAAAAGAGTGTATCCAAAACTGCATGTCACTAGAAAGAAGAAAGACTGCAATTTCAGACTGCATACATTTCATCTGCTAAAATCGTATCAATTTTTAAAGATTTTCACTTACAGTTGGGTTGTGTTTTTTCTGAAACACGCCATATAAGATGATTTTGTGAACTCTTGTTTTCATTTCGTCCTAGCTGGATGCATTACAAGAAGAGCCAAAGAGCATGATCTTTGTAGCAAAAGACCTAAACAAGTATGAAAAGTTGCTTATTCTCATCCATGGATCTGGTGTTGTCAGGGCTGGTCAATGGACACGGAAGTAAGTATTGAATTCTAAGAAATCGGTGCAAGAATGACCATCATCATGACCAATCAGAGTCCAGAAAAAGGTCAAACTTTCCTTTGATGCCAAGCTCGTTAGTTAAACCTTCCTCATTTTATCAAGTCAAAATAGCCAGTTGTTTCGAGCTTTTCGAGTTGTTTGTAACCCTAAAATTGGAACCCAATTGCTGTTGCAAAAATTTCCCAAACTTTTCCCAGGTTTCTTATGAAAATTAGTAAACCTTCTTCATATGAGCAAACCCTTTCTCCTGCTCACAGCTTTGGAGCGGTGACTTATTCTGGACTCTGTTCACAATGCTTTGCTGCCGCAGTTTTCTTGACAAGTTTGTATTGTTGAAAGACAACTCTAAGAGTTTTCTCTCTAGTTACAGGTTTATTTTGGTTGTTGTTCTTTTACAGGAGTTAACAGTCTTCTTTTTACAGATTACGGTGTTTTGATGGGTTTAGCTCGATGAGTCCGTTATTTAAGGCTATTTGCAACTCGAAGAAGTAACATGGTATGTCAACGTCAAAAGCTAACTCTCAGACTCCATAGAAATTCAGTTTTTCAACACATACCAACAGCAGAAATCCTATGGGGTATTTGCAAATATTAACAGACATATTTCTTGGAAATATTTTAATGTTAATGTTGATAAGAGCAAAAATCTTGACACTTGTATGTACGTTACTTTCAGATTGATTATCAATCACTCTCTTGAAAGTGGATCGCAGATTCCATATATTCAAAGAGCTAAAAAGGTAAGTGTCCATAGAGTTTCTTTGGATGAAAACATTAAAACCGACATTAAAATTGTCAATATCCCCTTTCGAAGGTTAAATATTTTGGTTATCACATTTGGTGCCTTATAAAAAAACTAAGTCAGTACGATGCAATGTTTAAAGTGTAAAGTGCAAGTAGCCTGTTAAAAGGCCTCCTTTTGAAATATTTCTTGAAATTGAGAAGGAAGGAAAGGAGAAAACAATTTTACCCTTAATTTTATTTTTGACTGATCTCAGGCCATGTGTAAACCCCTCGCCCCTTCTTCCAGTAGAGAAACGACGAAATTACGACATGAAGAACCAAAAATTACACAGTCTGATATGACATAAATCGTTGAACTTTTCTCCAGAAAGCGATTCTTTGCGATGTCATATGAACCTTTTAGCCCTACGTAACATAAGGGCTTCATCAAGGACATATGAGATCAATTCAAGCAGATAATGCTGCATGCAGTTTCAATTCGATTATTATTACTCGTGATTTCGAAGTATGCTGCAAAACAAGGTGGCTTCTTAGATTGATACTTCCCACGAATTCAAAGCTATTTGAAGAACTTGGAATACCCGGCATTTGGAAAAATTCGGTTCCATGGATATGAAAGTAATAATGTTAAAAACTGTCTTATTTTATTCCCGATATGTCCAATTAGGTTCAGTAATTTACCTGGCTTTAAACGGTAATTCCTTCCCATCAATATGGGAGATTTTCTGCAGAAAGCCCCTTTCGAGAACCTGCAAAAACGAACGAAAACTATGAGCAACATCTCTCTTTGTTTTTCTTCCCAGCAATAATGACACCTTCATGCATTCATGTATTTTGTCTTCTTGGGATAATGGAATCCCACGGAATAAGTTATTCATAGTAGGGGGAAGACTTTTTCATTCCCCCAAGAGGATAGCACGTGCTAAAGCATGCTCAAGGCATTGCTGTAAGGTAATCATATCAGGGAAACTTGCTCATAATTTTAGCACGTTTTTTAATGTTTCTTGAAGGGCCTTTTTTAGAAAATCCCTTGTAAAATCTGAACAGAGTTACCGATTTCAGCAAGGAAAAATTCTAAAATAATTGAACATGTTAGCTATTCAATCAGATATTGCTAAATATCATTGCTTATATACTCAGGGAGCAGTAGCCTTTCAAACACCGGGCCTTTTTTACTCATTCGGTACATGTGAAGAAATTTTCTTAATTGTTAATGTAATCACATTTTGCTTCTTGCTGAAGTCATCCGGCAATGTCATGTAAGACAACGGTGGTGTGTTGAAGAGCATAATGTAATGTAACTCAATGCAACGCCTATGATGGCGTACATGCATGTGATTTTGCATTATCAGAACCTAATAAATCTTCAATCTGTACATAGTCACATGATCTGTATGTTCAGCATGTTTACGATTTCAACAATAGGGGGAGGTCCTTGCCTGTTACAAGCAGCATACAGGTTGTTGTTATTTACTTGTTTATCCTGCATCATGGGAAAGTAGTAAAATGCTGCAAATCAGGACCATAGATAAATAATCAATGAAAACTCAGAAATGAAATACAAGTAAACATTACCATTAATTAGTTGCACATTATAATTGCGGTTGTAGCTTGAAAGATTGGACGTTTCAATTAAAACCGGTTTGTATGCGCATATGCCTTGTGTAGATTGATACCGTTGCACTTTTATGTTTTTTAAGACTTTTTGTTGAAAATACCTACTGTCATTCATATCTCTCATGAATTCTTGTTAGCATGGGAAGAATTCGTGAAAATCCTTAATAATTCTTATGAGCTTGTGAACAATTCTTGAAGTTTTGAAAGACTAGTCTTAAGAATTCATTAGCTTGTTAAAATTACCAACATTAATACTAATAAATCGGTATTAGAAGTATTAACGTCATTTTCTCTAGAATCTGAAAATTTGTATGAAAATCACCAACTTGATTCCTCTCGCAGAAAAAATACAACATTCTGTTCTGCAGTTAAACACCTTTGGTGGACTTTTGCGATATACGGAAGGAGAAGTGCAAGCCTCGCCCACCGGAAGCTCAGGGAATTAGCTAATAGAATTTTGGATAACTTTCTCTGGAGTCTGAAAATGTGTAGCATTAAAAATCATGAAAGAGAATACAGAATTCTGTTCTGTCGTTGAATACATCATTGGTTTTTGCGAAATACGGAAGATAGAGGGTAAGCATCGCCCTTCGGAAATTCAGGCAATTAGCTAATTGAATTTTGGATAACTTTCTCTAGAGTATGAAAATGTGTAGCATTAAGAATCATGAAAGAAAATACAGAATCTTGTCCTGCCGTTGAATACATCATTGGTTTTTTGCGAAATACGGAAGATAGCGGGTAAGCCTCGCTCAGGCAATTAGACAGAAGTTAGAAGTTCAGGCAATTACCTAATTGAATTTTGGATAACTTTCTCTGGAGTCTGAAAATGTGTATCATTAAGAATCATGAAAGAAAATACAGAATTCTGTTCTGTCGTTGAATACATAATTGGTTTTTGCGAAATACAGAAGATAGAGGGTAAGCATCGCCCTTCGGAAATTCAGGCAATTAGCTAATTGAATTTTGGATAACTTTTCTGGAGTCTGGAAATGTGTAGCATTAAAAATCATGAAAGAGAATACAGAATTCTGTTCTGTCGTTGAATACATCATTGGTTTTTGCGAAATACAGAAGATAGAGGGTAAGCATCGCCCTTCGGAAGTTCAGGCAATTAGCTAATTGAATTTTGGATAACTTTTCTGGAGTCTGGAAATGTGTAGCATTAAAAATCATGAAAGAGAATACAGAATTCTGTTCTGTCGTTGAATACATCATTGGTTTTTGCGAAATACAGAAGATAGAGGGTAAGCATCGCCCTTCGGAAGTTCAGGCAATTAGCTAATTGAATTTTGGATAACTTT
>REGL01000750.1:101593-122813 GCA_004194395.1 Aurelia aurita complex sp. Pacific | reverse complement strand
GTAACTCAATGCAACGCCTATGATGGCGTACATGCATGTGATTTTGCATTATCAGAACCTAATAAATCTTCAATCTGTACATAGTCACATGATCTGTATGTTCAGCATGTTTACGATTTCAACAATAGGGGGAGGTCCTTGCCTGTTACAAGCAGCATACAGGTTGTTGTTATTTACTTGTTTATCCTGCATCATGGGAAAGTAGTAAAATGCTGCAAATCAGGACCATAGATAAATAATCAATGAAAACTCAGAAATGAAATACAAGTAAACATTACCATTAATTAGTTGCACATTATAATTGCGGTTGTAGCTTGAAAGATTGGACGTTTCAATTAAAACCGGTTTGTATGCGCATATGCCTTGTGTAGATTGATACCGTTGCACTTTTATGTTTTTTAAGACTTTTTGTTGAAAATACCTACTGTCATTCATATCTCTCATGAATTCTTGTTAGCATGGGAAGAATTCGTGAAAATCCTTAATAATTCTTATGAGCTTGTGAACAATTCTTGAAGTTTTGAAAGACTAGTCTTAAGAATTCATTAGCTTGTTAAAATTACCAACATTAATACTAATAAATCGGTATTAGAAGTATTAACGTCATTTTCTCTAGAATCTGAAAATTTGTATGAAAATCACCAACTTGATTCCTCTCGCAGAAAAAATACAACATTCTGTTCTGCAGTTAAACACCTTTGGTGGACTTTTGCGATATACGGAAGGAGAAGTGCAAGCCTCGCCCACCGGAAGCTCAGGGAATTAGCTAATAGAATTTTGGATAACTTTCTCTGGAGTCTGAAAATGTGTAGCATTAAAAATCATGAAAGAGAATACAGAATTCTGTTCTGTCGTTGAATACATCATTGGTTTTTGCGAAATACGGAAGATAGAGGGTAAGCATCGCCCTTCGGAAATTCAGGCAATTAGCTAATTGAATTTTGGATAACTTTCTCTAGAGTATGAAAATGTGTAGCATTAAGAATCATGAAAGAAAATACAGAATCTTGTCCTGCCGTTGAATACATCATTGGTTTTTTGCGAAATACGGAAGATAGCGGGTAAGCCTCGCTCAGGCAATTAGACAGAAGTTAGAAGTTCAGGCAATTACCTAATTGAATTTTGGATAACTTTCTCTGGAGTCTGAAAATGTGTATCATTAAGAATCATGAAAGAAAATACAGAATTCTGTTCTGTCGTTGAATACATAATTGGTTTTTGCGAAATACAGAAGATAGAGGGTAAGCATCGCCCTTCGGAAATTCAGGCAATTAGCTAATTGAATTTTGGATAACTTTTCTGGAGTCTGGAAATGTGTAGCATTAAAAATCATGAAAGAGAATACAGAATTCTGTTCTGTCGTTGAATACATCATTGGTTTTTGCGAAATACAGAAGATAGAGGGTAAGCATCGCCCTTCGGAAGTTCAGGCAATTAGCTAATTGAATTTTGGATAACTTTTCTGGAGTCTGGAAATGTGTAGCATTAAAAATCATGAAAGAGAATACAGAATTCTGTTCTGTCGTTGAATACATCATTGGTTTTTGCGAAATACAGAAGATAGAGGGTAAGCATCGCCCTTCGGAAGTTCAGGCAATTAGCTAATTGAATTTTGGATAACTTTCTCTAGAGTATGAAAATGTGTAGCATTAAGAATCATGAAAGAAAATACAGAATCTTGTTCTGTCGTTGAGTACATCACTGGTTTTGCGAAATACAGAAGATAGAGGGTAAGCCTCTCTCAGGCAATTAGACAGAAGTTAGAAGTTCAGGCAATTAGCTAATTGAATTTTGAATAACTTTCTCTTGAGTCTGAAAATGTGTATCATTAAGAATCATGAAAGAAACTACAGAATCTTGTTCTGCCGTTGAATAGATCATTGGTTTTGCGATATACAGAAGATAGAGGGTAAACCTCGCCCTTCGGAAGTTCAGGCAGTTTGCTTATCAAATTGTCGATAACTTTTGTGGAGTCTAAAAAATGTGTAGCACAAACATTCCCCGAGTTGATTCCTTTTTGAAAGTCTTTCAAAGGAAATACTGAATTCAGTTCTGCCGTTGAATACATTCAATGGTTTTTCGCGAAATACGGAAGGAAAAGTGTAAGCCTCGCCCTTCGGAATTTCATGCAATTTGCTAATTGAATGTTAGATAACTTTTTTTTTTTTTACACATTCTGCTAAAAATTTACAATACATATTTACTTAATTACTATACTTACAAACTACTCTTCTCTACTACAAGGACAAGACCACGGGGAGCAATAACTATGTCTACCCACAACAAGATAACTTTCTCTTGAATCTGAAAATGTTTAGCAATAAATATTACCGACTTCATGCTTCTTTTGAAGATTTTTTAAAGAGAAAATCTACTACAAGGATATGCGTTAGCCAGTAATTAATAAGCGCTCGGGGCGTCAATATACAACCTGCGGGATGCTTTTGGCAGGTGTGTATTCAAGACAGAGGCGTCAATTGAAGCACCAGCGTTACATGAAGGAAATATTTGAACTCAGTGGCGGACTGGCTCTGATTTTTGCACCGGCCATGAACGAGTTAAGGGGGCCCTAAGTGGGTGTGGCCTCGATGATGAGTGTGTGGTCACGGGCAAAATTCGTCGCAATTCCTCGATTCCTTACCAATAGCCAAGCTAAACTCACTTTCTTTCAAAATGAGGCATATATTTCACGATATATCTACTTATGGCATGATTAAAATCTTTACATTGTCTCTACTTTATAAAAGTAATTTTGCATTTTTTTTGTATTGTGGGCCAGACGATCTATGATGTTTTCATTTCTCAAACTGTTTAGGGACCCTTTCCTGACCCCCCCAGCAGTGTGGTCAGGGCAAATTAACTGACGGAGTATCAAAATGAGGGGTCTGGGGGCAAAGTCCCCAGGAAAATTTCTGAGGACACGCCCTCTACTTTGGCTTAGAACGTTTCTCCCAATCCCAGGTTTGCCGATGCTAAAATTGAATTTTTGATAATTTGTAACAGTAGTTTTATGAATAAGCATCCACAGGGAAATTTTTTGAGTAAATATCTGTCCTTTTTAGTTTAGAATGCCTATCGCCATCCCATCTTACCAGAGCAGAATCGGAAACAATGAAATTCTCAAAATCATTTTTGCAGTTTTCTATCAATGAACACTCTCATGAAAATTATCGGGCAAAAGCTTTCAGTTTTTCACAATCCAATTTTTGCGTGCCCCCAAAGTGGAGCAGTTGACAAAGTGCGTCCCGTAAATTTTTTGAAACTTGCAGCCTTTACTTTGGCTTAGAGTGACTCTCCCAGTCATTTCTTAACCCTACACTACCTAAACAACTATTTTCTGTGAGGGAATCTCGAGAATCATCTTTTGGCAGAAATGGAGGGGGCCTTTCCTTTTTCTGCAACGGTGCTCCCTTCTTCGCCATCCGTATCTTCGCTCTCGACTGTATTCATTTCTTTGAGCAAGTTCAATAACACTGAAGGATTCAAATGTGAAGTGAGATGTCCATTATTCAAACATTCAACTCTATCACAAATTTCCTTAATTTTGCAAAATGGGCCCTTTTCCAGGAAAGAGGAGGCCCTTTTTGCAAGATTTTGAGGGGGGCCCACCGGCCACGGGCCGGTGGGCCAGTGGGCCAGTCCGCCACTGTTTGAACTACAGTAAAAACCCGCACATAAGAACCTAAGATTTTGAACTCAGCCTGTTTAGGTTCTTATGCAATGAGGCACATCCAGTAATCAGGGTGTAGGTTCTTAACCAAGGGAAATGTGTGAATCTAAATCTTAGCCAAACTTATTTACGCTCTTAGCCCTATCCATTTCAACCCAAGCTTACCCAGTTTACCCCTGCAGCCCCTTCCTATCGCAGCTCTGCAAGTAATGTTTTGGAGTTTACGAAAGAGGTCGATTGGCAAACAGATTGCATTTATTCCCCAATGAATGAATGAATGAAACCCTTTATTAAGAACCTAGTTATGGTATCAGGCTGAAATAGTTCTTATCCATTGGGTACAAAATATATGATTTCAGGCTGGAGGTTCTTAATAAATGAAGGTTCTTATGTGCGGGTTTTTACTGTATTCTCTCGTAAGGTTCACCTTACCATGCACAAAGTTATAAGCGCTGGGGGCGTTATGTAGAAGATATTGCAGACTATAAGCAGGCGTCTTTATTAGACAGGCGCCAATTAAAGCACCAGCGTCTAATGAAAACAAAATATATTAGACAATTCCTCGTAGGTTTTACCTTTTCATACATGAAGCACTACCTTGCAACCGCCGGGCCCGTCAGATACAACCTGTGTACAAGACATTTAAACAACACGGGCGTCAATTGAAACACCAGTGTTCAATGAAGAAAAATATAGTAGACAATGCCTCGTAGGCTTTCCTTATCATGCTTAAAGCACTACCTTGCAACCGCCGGGGCTTCAGATACAACCTGTGTACAAGACATTTAAACAACAAGGGCGTCAATTGAAACACCAGCATTCAATGAAGAAAAATGTAGTAGACAATTCCTCGTAGGTTTTCCTTATCATCCTTAAAGCACTACCTTGCAACCGCCGGGGCGTCAGATACAACTTGTGTACAAGGCATTTAAAAAACACGGGCGCCAATTGAAACACCAGCGTTCAATGATGCACAGCATGTCAATTAATCGCTTGCAGCATCAGAGTCTACTTTCCATGCACAAGTTGCAGGCGCCGCGAGCGTCAGTGAAGAGCATGTGGAATGCTTTTACCAGGTGTTTATACGAGAAGGGCGTCAATTGAAGCACCGGCGTTTAATGAAAGAAATTATTTGGCGTGACTATGCCAGCGGGTCATCAAAGCAAAGCTTATCAATTAACGCACAAACATTGTAAAGAGCCTGTAAAAACATAATTAATACCATGCGAATTCTTGTTGACTGAAACATTGAAAGTTAACGTTCACAAACATAAGGAAGCAGGTTTTTGTAAGATCAAAGTAAAGCCGTTGTAAACCTCTTTCGGTGTGCCAAGCAATCCAATAAATAGTTAAATACTCAATTATTGCGATCTGGTCATCCGATTTGTTGATGTATAGGTAGCCTCGGTTCAATTAGCATTTATTTGCAAGATATCCACCTTGCAACTTACGCTTATTACGTCAATATGGTGTTTTCAATTAGAATGTGAAAATGACGTATCAAAGTGTGCTTTATGAATGAAACTATTCGACCATACTAATTTCTATTAACTATGATTCAATTTTCATCAAGTTTTATCGCGTTTTATTTGATGAAAGGAAACGCATTCTAGAAGTAGTGGTAAAAGAAGCTTGTTTTTAATCATTACTCTTTGGAAAATCGAGGTCAATACAAATGAGTTCTCAAGTTTGATTGATTTGAAGTAAAATCTCACGAAAATTTCAGAGAAATGCGAACAATTTTATGAATCTCAACAATTATCAATAATTTGATTAGCAAATTACCTAAACTTCCAATGGGTGAGATTTAACACTTTTCCTTCCGTATTTCACGAAAACCACCGAAGGTTTGTATTTCTTTGAAAGATCTCCGTGATTTTTAATGCCACACATTTTCCGACTCTAGAGAAAGTAATACAAAATTCAATTTGTAAATTGGCGAAATTTCTGATGGGTGGCTCACACTTTTCCTTTCGTATTTTGCAAAAATCATCATAGGTATTCAAGTGCAGCAGAACAGATTGCTGTATTTTTTTCGAAAGCTTTTCAAAGAGGAATCACTTCAATGATTTTTACTGTTACACATTTTTCAAACTTGATTATACAGCTTTAGAAATCAAGCAAAATTTTCTTCAACGAACTTGTCAGCCGATTTATACCCTTTCTATATGTTTTAAACTTTTTATCTGAAGCAGGATTATGATAACAGTCTACCTGAATTGATTAGCTATTTCATCAATTCTAAAGAAACTTCTCCCGACTGTAATGCTATTTTCAAATAGTATGTTTTGGTCATTGGGGTATTGCTACTAAAGCACATATAAGGATAGGTTTGAAGTTTCCCAAATTAAGGATTTTGAAGAAATGGGCATGCTTGAAATCCTCAAAAAGTTGTCAAAACAGGGGATCGATTTACAGCCATTTCAGATCTTCAAAACAATGACCAGCGGGCTTCATTTCAGCCTGGCAATAGGCAATTCAGTCGGAAGTCTTCAGAGCAAATTTCTTATCCCTGAATGAAACACGCTCCTTGTTGTTTTCAAGGGTTTAAATGGTTGCAGATCAATCCCCTGTCTTTGTTATAAATACACAAAAAGAAAGTTTTAGCTCGATCGCATGATATGATTTTGGAAATTTTCCCAAAATTTTACTCTTTATTGGGTCATCCGGCATACTTTATGTCCTCGGTGACGTCACTAGTACCCAGGCTTTAGGTGCCCGGTAGTGTTCACAGACCAAGCTGCACCAAATGCGTCGTAAAAGTGGTTTGGAAAATGATTTTGAAAAAAAATCCGTAGAATATCTCACTACTTGAAGTGTTCTATCGGAAAATGAAATAAAAAATTTGGGGTTGAAGTGCATTTTAATGGACATGAAAGTACGGTTGCTTGGATTTCAAAGATTTTTCACTGAAAGGTATTGCAAACTAATTCCCCTACTTATCGTGCAGTCCATGCATCGTAGAAGCATATATCTCTTGTAGGATATCAGGTATTAGGTACGGATCTAATTGAATCTCATTTAATATTTGGATTGAAAACTGAGTTAAGGTTTTCATAAGTCTCAGAATCCAATTTGGTAAATCCTGCGTATTTCATCTTATCGCAATTTAATCTTCTTCATGAGAAATCAATCCCACATAAGATCAAGGAAGTCCACGCCGTCATGTAATACTAAGGATTGGCATGCCAGAATTGATGTTTGGAAATGCCAAGGAGGTCGGGAAACTCTCCCATCTTCATATCAGGTGCAGGCAAGAAAAGTAATTTTTTGTTTTGAATAAAGATTCAGCGATGTTTTATGGGGTGCTGAACGGTTTCTTGTATCCTCAGAATGCAAAGAAATATTTTCTTACCCAAAAATTTGAACCATGTTTTCAGCTTTATTGGGTGAGTCGTCGTCGTCAGGTGCCTTCTGCTCTGAGCAGGTTTGCTGTCACGGATGCCCAGTTCTCTCTATGCTGTGCCTTTCTTGTGGCTTCGGCATAGTTCATTTGTGTCCATTCCTTGATGTTATCAAACCTCGTTGATCTTGGCCTGCCTCTTCCTCTTTTCCCGTTGAACTTCCCTTCAAGGAGAAGCCTTTGAAGCCCGTCTCCTCTTATCAGGTGCCCAAAATAAGCACATTTTCTCTGCTTTATTGTATTTATCAGCGATCTTTTCGTCTTCGTCTTTTGTAATACATATTCATTNTGTTTGATTGCTTACATCTCCATAACCAATTAACCGATTTTCAAAAACTTTGTTTTATTTGATTGCCTAAAGGCAAAATTGTAGATTAAGATGTTGGTTATGGTTTTACCACGGCGTTTTCATGTCGAAAAGAAGATCGATAATCTTGCTCAAATTCAAGCCTTAGATGGCATGCGAAAGAAACGGCCTATCTTTCCAGTCAATATTTTAGATGTGATATAAAAGGCTGAACTCGTATTCGTATTCTCTGAACTTAGTATTAACTGAATTCGTATTCTCTGAACGCTATATATTCAATGAACAACATATAAGTTCAGCCTTTTGCATCACATCTAAAATGTTGACTGGCGAAGAAGGCCGTTTCTTTTTCATGCCATCAAGGGCTTGAATTTGAGCAGCTTTATCGATCTTCTTTTCGACATGAAGAAATTGGCCTAAACTACAACCAACATCCTCAAATACAATTTAGCCTTTCGGCAATCGGATAAAATAAAGTTTCTGAAAATCGGTTCATTGGTTATGGAGATATAAGCAATCAAACGATAATACATCATTTTGGGACACCTGGTAGATCTGCGGCAGATTCAGCTATTAAAGCTGTATCATCGATCATCTGCGTATCTTAAATTGTTGATGTTTACGCCGCCTACAACAACTCCTTTCATATCTTCCACTTCTCTAAATATCTTCTCAGTATATAAATTGAATAGGCTTGGTGATAATATGCAGCCCTGCCGTACTAAAATTACATTGGGTGAGCAATAAAATTAATTGCTGTGTGAAAGGCCGCTGCTTTCTGGATATCAAAACAAACTCTGGAAATCATCGAAACAGGTTTTTGTGTCGTAAGAAATAAGCAATCCTACAAGTTCTGTACACTCCTTTCCTCGGAGCCCGGGAGATTTACACTCCTGCTCGGAGCAAAGCTTGTGGTTCGTGGAGGGAAGTACCAATTTAAGAAGGTCGGCTAGGCTTTGGTAATGAGTGGCTCATTGGAATCCTTCTCCTGCAGCTAGGGTGATAAACAAAGAAAACTCCCCTTGGTCTGAGAAATGATTCCGAGATTGTTCACAACTTGGTTCACAATTAGTCTTTAAAAAAGTCTTCCGTTTTAAAAAGCAGCTTTTACCTAAAACCTTACTCATTTCTATTACCAACTTCTAATCAGAACTCGTTTATTTCTCTTTCCAGGAAGGGTACGGCGTCGTCGTGCTAAACACAAATCAAAATGTGGATATTGTAACAGAGAGGGGCCTTGTGAGGGTATGTATTCATTTTTACTTTTTTCCGTTACTCGATAATTTAACTAATTAAACTTGTTTGTGTTGCTGATGAGGCCTCAGAAGTGAGGCGAAAGCTTCGACAAAATTAACAATGTAAGTGTGAGTGTTAAGAAATAAATGGCAACTAAACAAGAACACAATTATGGCTTAGGATACAATACTCGGGATCAAATCAAAGCTTTGGCAGGTTCTGCTGAAAGAAGAAATACGATAATTTAACTGTTAACAACCAATACCTTATTTTCATTTCAATTCATATCATTTTATCAATATTTATATACGCTACTCCTTTCAGCCTATTAACAAATCATTTCAAAGAAGAAAAAAAGAATAATTAGTAAACAGCTTTGATATGCTGCTCTACCAAGGGGTCGTGTTTGGGTCTTGTAGGTTCAAAAGATACTTTCTGAAACCTGTTTTAAAACGAGAGATTGATTCTTGTTCTCGAATGTTGTCAAGGATATTATTCCAGTTTTTGACAGAAACTTCGTTTTGCATATTCTGACCTAACTTTGGGAATTTGCAAATCTCCATGATTTCTGGTTCTATACTCTGAAATCATGGATCTTTCAGTGAACTTATGGCGAAGATTCTTGAACATTATCTTGAAGTGAATTCTGTGTTGCAAAGATGTGTTGCAAAGGCAAATGAAATGGCCTTTGCATGAAATATGGAACCACAAAGCTAAAGATATACTTAGTCTTGCCAAAAGTAAACCAATGCTGTCTTCTGCTATTAACAGCGACGGAAGAAATTCGGCGAACTCATTGCCAGCCTTTCGTGAATATTTGTCTCTAAAATTAAGAGCACAGTGCCGCTTGAGAGCACCCCGAAAAAGTCCATACTTTTTGCAGCCTTTGAATATGCCAGTCTTTCTGATAAAATTTCCATGCAAATTATTGTTATGTTGCTGATTTGCATATTTGGAGAACAAATAGCCAGCAATCAAAAATTTTCTTTATACGGACAAACTGTCACAAAAATCTTTACAGAAACATTTCTCACAAACCTAAAATTTCGATCCTTATTGTCAAAGACAAGGATTGAATTGAATTGAACTAAATTGATCTGAATTGATCTGAATTGAACTGAATTGAGTTACTGCACACACAGATTTTTAGCAAGTATCATCTGTCAACAGGGAAGTGAAAGTCCCGAGAAACATTTCATCTATGTTTGGGATAAGATCATCATGCCCACCGCTGCAAAACATATTGCTATAATGGCACACAGCTACGGTGGTATGGTCGTAGTTGATGGGGTATGTATCCTATCTTACTTATTTAATGGCGTTTGTATATTTGCTTTGATTACTTCTATTAGAGCGTTAGGGAATTTATTAGAGCATTGATATCCAGCAAAGAATGACCCAATAAACCGCACCCTTTCTCCATTTTGAAAGTATTCGTCAAAATTCGATGTTGTCACTGATATCACAGAGTTTTGAAATGGCTCTTTATTATTATGCATTTTTGTTTTTACGAGATAAGTAATTTTAAAGCGCCATTCTAAAACTCGCAAGAGGTTACTATCAGCAGCTGAAAATTTTATCCTTTACCAAAACTACCCTTGATGAAAATATGTTACCATGTATGATTCAACATTCTGTAAGAAGTGTATAGCTTTTCGACCAAAACTATCGTTTTGTGAAATACTTTGACTCAAAATATGGGTTTTGAAAGTTTTGTTTCGCACCTCTTTCTCGTGAAAGAAAAATCTGAAATTAATCAGGCTAGATTTCAACAAAAAGACATTTTCAGCATCAATAAAACAAGAAAATCTTCCTGATTTGTCAAAAGTTGTAAAAGTTTGGTTTACCTGACATATTGTTAAGGGCAGTAAGTATTATACTAAAGACAACATTTTCATGAAGTAACATTTTTTACAAGATTTCTAAGATTTAGATTTGTGAAAGACCATCAAAGCCTTGCCAGATGTGATTTGGTGGCAAATAGAGGCAAAATGCATCAAATGCACAAAGAGAATTTATCGTCATTCATGCCCTGATCGACGTTCGTGGAATTCTCGTTCCTATAAAAACCCTTTACCAGCATTTTTCTAATTTGTGGGTCTAAATGATGAGTGATTTTACCAAACAAAATTGTTGCATCTAAGTTAGCCCTTGATTGAAAGATCAACATATCATTTTTGAATATCGGCCGCGTAGTTTTTATCCCATAGCCCGCCAAACGTGTTGACTTCTTTCATATCTAAGTTAGCCTTTGACTGATAGATTAACATATCATTTTTGAATATCGGCCGCGTAGTTTTTATCCCATAGCCCGCCAAACGTGTTGACTTCTTTCACATCTAAGTAAGCCTTTGACTGATAGATTAACATATCATTTTTGAATATCGGCCGCGTAGTTTTTATCCCATAGGCCGCCAAACGTGTTGACTTCTTTCACATCTAAGTAAGCCTTTGACTGATAGATTAACATATCATTTTTGAATATCAGCCGCGTACTTTTTATCCCACAGCCCGCCAAACGCGTTGACTTCTTTCGCATCTAAGTTAGCCTTTGACTGATAGATTAACATGTTTTAGCTTTGAAAATCGGCCTTGCAATTTTGACTCCAATTGCCTGCCAAACATTTTAACTTCTTTCACATCTAAGTTAGCCTTTGACTGATAGATTAACATATCAGTTTTGAATATCGGCCGCGTACTTTTTATCCCACAGCCCGCCAAACGTGTTGACTTCTTTCGCATCTAAGTTAGCCTTTGACTGATAGATTAACATATCAGTTTTGAATATCGGCGGCGTACTTTTTATCCCATAGGCCGCCAAACGTGTTGACTTCTTTCACATCTAAGTTAGCCTTTGACTGATAGATTAACATATCAGTTTTGAATATCGGCCGCGTACTTTTTATCCCACAGCCCGCCAAACGTGTTAACTTCTTTCACATCTAAGTTAGCCTTTGACTGATAGATTAACATATCAGTTTTGAATATCGGCGGCGTACTTTTTATCCCACACCCCGCCAAACGTGTTGACTTCTTTGACTCACCCGGTAGTTGAACAAATATTTAACCATGCCTATTTGCTCTTTTTCAGGTAATACAAAGACCCGGTGAAATGATGGAACGGGTTTTTGCTGTTCCAATGTCGGACTCTGTGCATGGTATAATACGTATGGAGAAATCACAGTGTGGTAAAACTGCAACTAAATGGTTTCGAGAGGTACATATAAGATCGTTGATTGAACTGAACTGTTTGTGAGATATTTGCTTCATGTCAAATACGCTATGGCGTTTTTCTTTATTTTTCTGTTATATGAAGAGATGACGTAAGACCTTTGAAACAATAACACATTTTTTTTACTCTCTGCTTTAAAAGTGTATGCCTCACACAAACTCCTGTCTGTCGTTGGCTTGATAACGGGCTATGCTCGGAACGTCATGCGTAATTCAATTCATGTTATATTTTACTTTGCTTGCTTATTCCTGTCTGTATACCTTTTTAATCTACATTGTTTATTTAACAAATTTTTAAATTGGACACACGTGTTCCGAAAGGACTTAACAAGCAATTTTCCTTTTTATGATTGAATTTCCTCTTGCTCCTGAGCGTTCTATTTTCGCTCGTCTAATTTTTCCGTTACTTGCTCGACCCTACCGTTTTATTAAACATTCTTTCTTTTTCTATAATCTTCGCTTCTACTAAGTTCTACTGACGAAGGGCACGGCCCGACACGTTTAGTTTCATTTTTCTATGGCGATAGAGGTATTATTTTTGATGAGTAATCAGTTATTTTTGCTATTTATCATACATCGCCACACGCTTCACTGTTATTTGAATTGTTTATTTAACCTCGAAACTTCGCACATCGACAACAAACCGTTAAAAACCCAACTATCATAATTCATCCAGTATTTACCCAAGGTTGTGTTTGATTTACATTTCAATGGCAAGTATTTCATGGACCAGAATCGGAACATGGAATTCTTGTTCCTACCGAGCAAAATTCCACATCTAAGTTAGCCTTTGACCGATAGATTACCATTTCAGATTTTTACAGGGTGTCCCAAAAAACATGTGCGCTGTTTGAGTGACTTCTGCGGAGCAGCAATAAATCCAATTTTTCTGTTTTTAAAATTCTGTGCAAAAGAGACTTCAAATTAAGGGTTGACACCGAGTTTGAATAAATCTGATTACTAGTTACTGATTTATGGAGCAAGAAAGCCGAAATTATTGGCTGCCTCAAAACCAGAGGATTCATTATTCTCCATTGCGTTAAAGTCAACGAAATTGATTGAAAAAACATACCTAGTCCTGTTTTCCGATGTTCATAAGTGAGACAGATAGTCATACATTGAATTTTGCGATAACTAAGAATATTGAATTGAACATAGCTAGGGTTGATAGAAATGGTGATGTGCAACACGAGTGCTGCAGGCCATGACATGCGTTCATCAGATATTTTCCTTCTCAAAAGTGATGAAGTCGTTTTAAAGCAACAATATTGCGTTCAGCAGGCTTGTTGGTAAATATTCTTGAGTTATATGGTCATTAATTACTCCCAAATGCGTTTTCTGGTAGAACTGTGAAGTTTAAGTCCATTTAATGTTAAAAATCGAGTTATAAGGTTGAGTGCGGAGATAAAATTCTCTGGTTTTGAAGGAACCAGTGATTGTGACTTTCTTTCTCGATAAATCATCAACCACTTGTCAGATATACGCAAACTCGGTTCCAAACTCTAAGTTGAAATCTCTCCTATTCATAAATCTAAAAAACGAGAAAGTTAGATTTATTGCTCCTCCATAGTAGCCATTCAAACGGCGCAAAGGTTTTTTGGGACACCCTATATATCTGCCCCATTATTTTTATTCCAAAGCCCGACCAACGTGTTAACTTTGTTTTCCTTTACTCACCCGGTAGATAGAGTTAAAATGCATATCTGCATGCACTTTACTTAAGACTTGTTTCGCGCTTCTCTCTGAGACCCAATACGATGAAAGATTTTAGGCCTGATTTGTTCTTCAAATTGATCGAAATGCAACAATTGAAGTACTGATAGTGACAAAATAAACTTGCTGGTCTAAATTGGCACCTTACGTCATATCTGACAAAAGGTTTAAAAACTATAGGCTTCCAAACGTCTGTAACTTTTTCCCACTTACCAATGTGCGTAACTTTTTCTTTCTAGCATTCAAGAAATTGGGTGTCCAGTCAAAAGCCAATTGACACGCATGTTGACTCTCCAAATTCCATCGATGCATGTAGAGTTTCTGCTGGTAAGAATTTCACATTTAGAATTCTTTATACCTGCACTTCATGTCAAAATGTTCAGGGATAGTGCTCAATTTATCACAAAATATTAATTTCCCAATTAGATGGCAAGACAAATGTCCCAGTCCGAGTGCATACCCTGTTTTAAGATAAACTGTTTACAGCCCGGGGGGGGGGGTCTACTTTGTCAGTTGAGCACCTGAAGATGTGATTTTAGGTTGTTTGTCTCTGATGGAGAATCGAATTATACGCAGAATTCAATCACTAATATATTTTATTTATACAGGCACAACTTCACATATAGAAACATCCTGGTACGCATTTGAGTCGGTATTCAAATTCCTCCAGGAAAAACTTGATCAACGGCTTGGGGCGGAGGTTAGAGCTAAAGGAAACCAGGTTGCGGCTGCAGTCCCTGAAGCATCTGCACCCTTACCAGAAGATACAAAAATAGCTGAGTCTTCCGCCCCAAACAAAAGCCCTGAAGCCGCACCTGTACAAGTGGAAGAGCCGATGTCCCAAGACCCGGAAACCGAATCGATGGAAACAGAGACCGTGCACGACGGTGGAGCTGCAGATCGCGGAGTTACAATGGCAGCACGTCAAGACAGTGGGAAGGAACCCGTTGAACATCAAGAAGAGAGCCAAGATGAAGGACCAACCACAAGTTCTAATCTCAAGCAGCCTCTAAAAGCAAAAAGTGAACTGTAATGTACTGTAGTTTAGTTATATGCTTGCGCTGTGCAAGTGACTGATCGCAGTGGTGCATGTTGCAGACATAGGGCTGGGTCATGCGCAACATGCTAAATCAATTAAAACAAGAAATTTGAATCAGTTTCAAAGCAATCAAAAATTCTGGAGCATTCAAGAATGTTTTGATGATTTTCAAGTTAAATGTAGCTTAAAATATCTGAAATATTAACAGTTGAAGAAAGTTTTCCTTTATTCACCATCATGGATTAACGTATGAGAAACTCGTTTGAAAGAAACTACCGGATGTCCCAATCCCAAAAAAAGTGCTCCCGTTTGAAAATTCACCAAGTTTGAAAATTGAAAATTACCCTAGGTAAACATATTTGGGAAACTTGTAACTTGCTTATGATTTTAGCACATGTTTTAAGGTTTCTCGAAGGGACTCTTTTTTCGAAAATTCCTTGTAAAATCTGAACGGAGTGACTGATTTCAAACAGGAAAATTCCAAAAATAATTAGAAATTTTAGCAATTCAATCAGATATTGCAAAATATCATTGCTTTTCAGCCTTCAGACGCTGGGACTTTTTTGACTCACCCGTTAGTTAGTACCAGCAAAAAAGCAAACAGATACGTTTATTTTGCAAAGGGAAATAATTTCAGTTCAGGGAATTTTTATATATTTTTTTATCACCATCAAAGCAATTAAAACACAAAAAAGATTACTCGTTACTGTGCCATCCAAAGCAGGAAAGGACACAAGGTCATCTGGTCCCTATTTTGGATGACACTTACAATTATATAATACTTAACAAAAAAAGGAAATTGAATGCAAGATAGCTTGGTACCAATTACCAAATGATGAAAAATCGTGATTTTCAAATTTTTGTCCAATCCGGATCAAAGAAGTATACATTTTTATATCTTAATTGTCAAAAGAAGATGTGGGCATTTGTAGAAAATGATTACTCGTTTAGCGTATGATTATTAGAAGAAGGAAGTTGAACTTGAATTATGCTTACAGATGTTATGCTTTTCACAATTTATAGCCGTGTATGGTCAGTGGTAGTCTATTTTTATTCCAAATCTTCTTGTGAAAACTATTTCTTACTTATTTCAAACTTTGATTATGAGCAATGCAGGGTACAGGTATCAGAATCGTGAGGAAAATTGGCTTTAAATGACATGCATAAAGAGATGATTTGTGGAATACGAGAACAGTCAGAGGAACATTTTTTCTAGAATGCCTTGAATGCCTAATGAAGGAAATTTTCCTTTCTGCACTCAACGATCAAAAGATCTTAGGTTTTGCACAGCAATGGATAGATAGATAGATAGGTAGAGAGTATTTGACAATCGTCTGATGACTGATACTAAGTTTTATGTACAGGAAAGTTACCATATTCCTAGACTTGCCCTAGACTTATTACGTTGAGTCCGCTACCACACTCACTTCTCGCTCGTACTAGGACTCATGGCTTGCCGGCCATACAGTTGGCCAACTTTTTGGCTGGGAAGCCATGACATGAGTCCTAGTATGAGATGAGCGAGTAGGGTGGGTGGGTGGTAGCGATTACTAGGACTCAATCGTAATCAGTCTAGACTTGCCCCAAGTCCATTTCGTCAAAAAAAATTGAAGAGAAAAGGGAAATAGTTTCCCTTCAGATAGACTTATTACAGTTGACGAAATAGACTTGGGGCAAGCAAGTCTGAAGAAGTCCTGGCATGGCAGGACGAAATATTAGTATAAAATAAATGCACTAATTTGCTGTTGTTTTTCGTCGTATTGCGGTATTCCTGTCTCAAAATTTGTTCTACCATATTCCCTGATCAAAATCTGTCGAGATGTGATTTCGGCCCGGCTTTTTTTGGCCCAATCAAGGCTAATCGAACTTTGATGTTTGTGATGACGATTAACAGCAACAGCAACATGGCCTAGCGTCCAGACTCCCGAGACGATGAAAAATGGCGGGATTCCAAGTCACTGCTTCCCTTTGCCAGTTGCTGCATGGCACGACATTGCAGCCAATACATTGGAGGTAACATATTTTATTTCTTTGAGTGAATGCTTAGATCGTTTTAGTAATCACAGAAATGCTTTGATGTTTTGTACCCAGCTGGAAATGTGAAATTGATTTAGAGAGAGCCGAGAGAGAGCCTTTTTCATTGATTTTTATACTTTTTATTTAGGCCTGGTGTGTGTTTGAAATGATATAAAAATAGATACAATACGATATATAAGGTTAAAAACGTAAAGAAAACACCCCTAATTACAGAGGCAGGGATAGCATCAAAGGACAAGATGACCTTAAAGTGAATGAACGGAGCTAATAGAGGCAATCTATAAATAGGACAAAGGAAACTCCTGCGCACGGTATTGTTCCTCTTGGTAAACAATATCCACGAACGTTTCGAAATCATCAAATACAATAGGCTAATAATAGAATGCCCAAACTCCTTCCACACAGAGCTTTTATCTCTGTTGATTCTCTTTGATAATTCCATAAATAATGGTCTAAAGCTGCTGGTACAACGAAAAACGCAAGAAAAAGAGAATACAAAACTGTAGTTGTTTTCGGTATAAAACACGGTTTATTTGACCATACCATGATCGGGACGGGAGAGATTATCACAGAACTCGCTCTAAACGATGGAAATAACGACAGAATGAAAGAAATTGTGGTAAATCTGTGGCACACGGCGCACACATATTCCACCACCAAACCTGTGCTAAGCTGTTTGCACTGACTCAATAGGGGTGAATTCTAAGCAGAAGTTTCTTAAATTAAATCAACAAAATTGTAATATGCTGTATTTAACCTTTGACAATGAAAATTGCCACCTCAACTTTATCATGAAATCACCTGCAAGCTTTGCAGAAATTGTACATTGATCAGTCATATTTTGTCATTCCACTTTATAGAGCCTCCTGCAAACAACCTAATACAAAACAATATCATAAAATGATGTTAATCATTGATTGAGCCAACTCAAACCTTCTCCACCAGTAAGAATTAGGAACTGATCAAAAAGCAAAGACAATCGAAAGATATCATGAAAAAGATCCATTTTGCAGCTCTGTTTGCAGTATTGGCATCACTCAAGTTCACCAGCTGCCATGCTGCAAAGGTTTTGATATACCCATATGACCTTTGTCACAGCATACCTTTCAAGAATCTGGTCAAGAGTGCTAAGATTCTTGCAGAAAAGGGGTATGATGTTACAGTTTTAACTAGTAGCCTATGTGCCACAGAATCTGGTCTGGAACATGTTCATGTTGTTAGTTATTCTGTGCCTGAACTTCCCAAAAATGGAATGACACAGCCAGGATCAATCTGTGATTCCTTTCATTGGCAAACAGAAGTCACAGACTCACTCAACATTCTATGCAATTCATTACTCCGAAGAAGATATATGATTATACAATTACAATTGGAAGAATTTGATTTGTTTCTCACAGATGATTTGAATTTATGTGCAAGAGTATTGGCTGATTATTTGGCACTTCCAACAATCATTTTGAATAACTGTGGTTTAGACAGTGTATTTGCACCATTATTTCCACCTTTACACACAAGCTTGTTTGCATCTCACAGTATCTGGGGGAGGTTTGAAGGCATGGTCAGCTATGTTATCCATTTTCAGTTTTACATTCCAAATCATATTTACAGTCCTGTTGATGAAATAAAGGACTCTTATGGTTATAATAAAGGCTTATCAATCTCAGATACATACTCAAGGCTTAAACCATTGATACTAAGCAATTCTGACTTCAGTATTGAGAATCCAAGGCCAATTATGCCCTACGTTATCCCAATTTCCGGGTTTCTATGTGAAGAAAACAGATCTCTCCCAGAAGATGTCAAGGATTTCATTCAAAGTTCAGGAGAGGATGGAATTGCATATGTTGATCTAGGTGAAGGCATGAATTGGTTTTATCAAGCAAAATTTGTCATGATTGCAAAAGTATTATTGAAATTCAAGCAAAAAATTATCTGGAAGTCATCAAAGGACTTTATTTATGCTGGCAAAATAAAAATTGTGCAAACTGTCACTGAATATGATATACTTTCCCACCCAAAAACAGTCCTTTGGATAACAAACTGTGATCACGGATCACTGGATTCAGTTAATCATGGTGTTCCAGTTCCAGTCATTATTTTACCTTCGACACCAGAGAGTTCATGGACATGCCAACAAATGGTACAAAAACACGGAACTGGAAAATCGCTGAGCATTATTGACATGAATGAAGCTGAATTTGAAAATGCAATAATGGAGGTTCTCGGCAATGTCAAGTTTAAGGCAAATGCACAAAAACTATCAAATGTATTTAAAGATCAGTTGAAGCCTTCAAAAGAGAAGTTTTTCTTCTGGGTTGATTTCGTGATTCGCCATAAAGGAGTTCAACATTTGTGGAATGATCAATTAGGGCAACTGAGATGGTATGAGTTCTGTATGCTGGATGTTGCTTTTTTGATGGTAATTGCCTTTTTGGTTGGCTCATTTCTGACTTTGTTGATGTTGTATATTTTCATGAAGATATTTTTAAAACAGTTTACTGCAAAGAAACGAAAGTCTCACACATTGTGATGAAGAAACAATCAAAACAATCACAATGCCCACAGAGATTGAAGGTGTCCCCCTGTCAAAAAGTTGTAGCGTGGTATGTATAGTAGTTAATATTAGTTGTATTTTTAATTTATGTTAATCCCAAGGGGTAGACATGATATTTTGCTCCTCCTGGCCCCCATCCTTGTAGTGTAGTATAGTAGATCATAGGTAGTGTCTTCAGTAATTTTTGTTGTAAACTTTTATATTGGGGAGTGGTCATTAAGTATGTGCTATACTAGCGCGGAGGGTATTTGCAGAATCCTTATAAAAATTTCAAACCCCTCCTAACTTTTCACTAAAATGTTTCATACCCCTTCAAAATTTTTGAAAGTTGTTTCATACCCCATCTCGGCTCTTACTGATGAAATTCAACGATTCCATCAAAACAGTCCACGATTCCATTAAGCTCATTACCCACCTCATTGTAACTGCTGTTAGGAAACTCTTCCATCTCTGAAGAATCTAAGCTAGATGCAATTGTATTTTTCAAAACAAGGTCCNGGCAAATTGATCATTGAGCAAAGGATTTTTTTTACATTTTACAAAATAACTTTTTACTTCATATTTATACTGTCTAACGGTCTTGTTTTTGTTTTGGTTTGTTCTCCGTATTTCAATGTAAGCTCCTTCTGTGTGACCTTCACCTATGCTCGTTGTCGTTGCTGTTATGGTTTCAGCTGCAGTCAGTTCTAGAACTAAGGAAAGGAGCGTTTGTAATAGGGGAGTGGTCATTAAGTATGTGCTATACTAGCGCGGAGGGTATTTGCAGAATCCTTATAAAAATTTCAAACCCCTCCTAACTTTTCACTAAAATGTTTCATAACCCCTTCAAAATTTTTGAAAGTTGTTTCATACCCCATCTCGGCTCTTACTGATGAAATTCAACGATTCCATCAAAACAGTCCACGATTCCATTAAGCTCATTACCCACCTCATTGTAACTGCTGTTAGGAAACTCTTCCATCTCTGAAGAATCTAAGCTAGATGCAATTGTATTTTTCAAAACAAGGTCCTATGCGCTATCGTCTGAATCAATCAAAGAATCTTCATCAGATTCCAAATAATGTTGGTCTGCTATTTCCTCCTGTATACTTTTTGAGGCTATATGTGCCTTGATGAAAATAAGTTGCTCCCTATTCGTCAGCTTGAGAGACTTACACAGTTTGTGGTAGTGGAGATAATACTTGTCCAATTCCTTCACTTTCAACTTGTCTAAAGATCCATCATTGAAAAGTGTGATCTCCAGAATTTGCAAATGTTCCATTCTGACATCTGAACATTTGAATAACTACTTGGAACATCTAAATAACAACTTGGGACATTTAAGCAACTACTTCGAACGGAACGTTGAATAGCTATTATACACAACACTATGAAAGAATTTCTTTAGAAACTGTGATTTCGATTTCATACCCCCTCAAAAATGTCAATACTTATTTCATACCCCACCTTAAAGTACCAAGAAAATCCTGTACCCCTCCTAAATACCCTCCGCCCCAGCAAAGCACATACTTAATGACCACTCCCTTGAATACTGTAGAAAAAAAATTTCCCCAAAATTTCCCAAAAATGACTGAAACTCAACTATCAAACATATCATAAGAATTTTCTTTTGATCTATTTTGCTAATGTTCCAAATACCTTAAGTTTGTAGATGATAAAAAATTTGCTGTCAAAAAAACTTATTTTTGAGCGGTATTTGAGATACAACTAACTACATTTTGCCTGACAGCAGAAGATTTTGAGATTTGTCTTTATTATTGCTGAAGTTTCAAATGATATGAGTGTGTTTCTTTTAGCAACATGATCCACACAAAGAAATTGACTTAGGTAACCATTTCTTGGCTGCAATATAGTCATAAGCGTACGGGAAGAAAAAATCTAGGGGGGCTGCCCAACACAAAGTCCATTGTTTAGCATAATTTTTGCCCGACTGAGGGCATTTTTTTGCCCGATTGGGGCTCATTTTCGATAATTTTTCTAAAGTTGGGGGGCTGCGCCCCCCCCAGCCCCCCCCGCCTCGTACGCTTATG
>REGL01000750.1:89581-100730 GCA_004194395.1 Aurelia aurita complex sp. Pacific | reverse complement strand
AACCCGGGTTTCGTAGCCTGCGTGCAGACTCTGTCACCAAGAGTCTGCACGCAGGCTAGGGTTCCGTGTTCGCGTTACACGATGACAAGAAGATACGACGAAACATTTTTGACCCCCTTGCCGCCCGGGGGGGGGGGTACTTGACTAGGAAAATGACGGGGATGTGCGGAAACCCTCTGACACCTCTCCACACCCTGCACCCTGTCGCATAAAAAATAGGCCAAAAGTATACCCTGTGGCATAAAAATTTTGCCTCTCAAAGACAGTGTAGAACGCAAGTTTTGTTTGTGATACCTCGTCGCATAATTTTTTTACCTATTATAATATTACCCTGTCGCATAATTTTTACCGCAAAAGGACACCCTGTTGAGCGGCTCATCCCGTCAGGTCAAGCATGGGAATACCCCCCCCGGGGCTTGCCGCAGGATACTGCAGGCCCCTCTTCTGGGTGAATAAAAATCAATTTTTTTATCATGTTGAGGGAAATTTTGGTTTTTGTTAGTTTATAATGTATGCCAAATTTATCGAGGATTTTGATGGTATATAATTCATGTACTTGCCCTTGAAGAAAAATATTGGTATTGGTGCCAAATCTTGATTGGCTGACAAAATGACATACAACTGCAAGATTAAGCCAATCGGATTGCGTGAAAACGATAACAAGTGCAAATTTAGGCCCATTTTGCCTTCAGTGAAGAGACGACAACAAACAGTTGATGGGTGTGACGAGAAAGACTTGAACGCCCCTGCATCCAATTCTAATAATGCCGAGGCTTTGCACTGCACCATTTGTCAAGACCTCTAAATTTGGGGACAGCTTATTGCTTCCAGCCATTACTTATTTAACAAAAATGGTGTCATTAACTTTTGTCAGCCTAAAAGCTGTATGAAGAAAGTGTTATTGGATTTACTTCACAAGAAAAACAAACATAACCAACAAACAGATGAAATCTTACTCAGAAGGGTCTAAGGTATGAGTTAGCCACAAAATTCATTTGCCACTAATTTTGTAGGTCAAATTTACGGCAGTGCCCTGACGACCGAACGCTCCTGTAATAAATATGATCTTTGTTCCCTGCCTCCATCAGTTACTTCCCTTCTCCTTTCTTTGTTTGTTGGCCTTGCCCCAAATTCCTTTGTAAAGAAAAGCCCGGAAAAAGAATCATGCTTGAAATAGGCCACATGGTGTGTCGGTAAGCATTCGGGATGGTGTGTCGCATTGTATTTGATACTGGCAAGTTCTAAAATGACTTTGAAATGGCCTAACAAGATCAAAGTGTACCGTATCAGGTATGTGTGCTTGACAATATCGCTGCAAACCAACTCCTGTTGCTCAGTTGTTGTGAGCAACGGGAGCATCAAAGCTAGCGATGTTTTCTGAATGGCCCTTCTTAGTTCATTCTCTGGGTGTTAGTCTTTGAAAGAACGAGAATAAACAACGACAAATCTATGAACTGATATGATTATCTTCTAATAACAGCTTCAGAGTTATTTTTGTTTTTTCACTATTATTCTTTTATTTTCACGGGGTTTGACACCCAGTTTCTTTATATTCAGTACTTTGGCAGTTGGTAAAAGGATAGCGATGCCTCCTTTGGCATGCTGCAACCGCAGGTGATACTGATTATGTTCCATTCAGATTTTAACTACACCTTCGGGTCCGGTTAGAAAATAGAGGCGAAAAGGATACCCGGGAAGGAGTGCACATCCCGTCAGCAAAATATGCAAAGTACATTCATCCATTAAATTCATTCATTCAATTCATTCGCTTGTTTTAACGAGTGAGTGTACTCTTTCAAAAATAGTGGTTGTCTCCTCATTTCAATTGCCCAATGAGAATAGTTCGTCGAAGAAAGAGTTTATTCCTGTCCTCATTCATTCTTTCATTCCTTCCTTCCTCCATTACGTCATTCATCCATTTCATTGATTGGCTCATTCATGCATTGATTCAATCATTCATTCATTCATCCATTTAATCATTTCTTTCTCCTGAACGCCTTCCCGACGCCGTCATAAACAGTTACTCATATCCATTGCTTCTTTCATGTTCAAAGAATGAACGATGAATAAACTGTTGGTTATTAGCCTGGCGTTCTCCACCCTCTCATTCAAAATAAACAATCATCTTTGATACAGTGAGACTGAAAATGACTCAGAAGTAATAAAATTAAATAGAAACCCACCTTTATGCAAAAACCAATTCTTTTCCTCGCAGACAAGCCTTCCTTTATGGCGATTTATGGCATTGATAAATTACATTTAACCATCAGATTTTTATTACAAGACTTGCGTGGTTCTGAAAGATAAGAAATTATTTATTTACTAGATGTAAGATATGACTTTGACAAATGACGTCAAAAATTGCTAAGATACGTGATTTAAAGGTAATTCATCCAAACTTTCATTTATAACCAAAAATATAATCAGGAAGTGTAATGTGAAAATAAATCAATGTCATAAGTTTTGGTTTTATTATCTAACAAACTTTGATTGATAAAGATAGCCTAATTAGGGTAGGGGAGCCACAGCATCCTTGAGTTCAGAGACGTCAAGATAAAATCTGCTTTACGTTTGTA
Organism: Aurelia aurita complex sp. Pacific; assembly: GCA_004194395.1. Lineage (NCBI taxonomy): Eukaryota > Metazoa > Cnidaria > Scyphozoa > Semaeostomeae > Ulmaridae > Aurelia > Aurelia aurita complex sp. Pacific. The sequence goes on along the minus strand of REGL01000750.1, from coordinate 98,154 downwards.
ATGAACAAAAGCATGATACTAAATGACGAAGAGCTGTAGTAACTGTGATGTATCAAAAATATTCTGAAAATTTGTAGACATTTCACTACACATTTTTTGTTTTATGAAAAACTTGCATAAATGAAATATGAAAAACTTGGATAAATAAAAGCCCATAGTACAAAGAGTTTCTTAACTTCAAATAAGAATTTCAGCTTTTTCGTACAAAAAGTTTCTTAATTTTTGTTCTTTTTATGCTTGGTCGCATGTGGTTTCAACCATTGCCACGTATTTTTTCTTGACACAGCACATCATGGTTGTTTTGTTTTTAGCAACCCTACTTGAAGTTTATGCAACTTGGAAAAAATGGAGATTTTTAGTGTAAGAAGGCGATCCTGAAAATTTGCACCGCCTTGGCACTTTGCAGCTCTCTTTCTCCTGAATTATTTTGTCAAGCGAAATCACATTCTAATTGAACTTTAGATTTTGAAGTTATCCAACTTAACGTTTATGCTTTGTGCAACTTGAATAAATTAGACAATTGGCACAAGGAGGCAGTCCTGTAAAAATATGCACGGCATTAGTGACTTTATGCAACTTGAATTGGAACTGGGTGTAAAGGGATGATTCCCAGTTGCTAGAACAATTCCAGGTCTGTAGACTTCCAGGATTCCACTGCAACAGGTGGGCCTAATGATTAAAATTATTGATTTAAGTTAATTGGAAACCACCCGAGATTTGCATCAGTAAGTCGGCAATTATTCATTGATTAACGATTTGATAAAAATCATTAATTTCTCAAAGTTTGCCAAATTATGCAATCCTCGCTGTAAGGACATGCCTCTGGTACCTAACGTACATCAGGCGCCTGGGCCCATTCAAGAGGGGATATTTTTGACTGAGCAGTAAATGCATTTGTGCCCTGACTACCGGTATTTCCAGTCTCTTCAAATGCTTCTTGGACCGTATTCAATTGGCCTAAGTGCTGACAAGATACCCATTTCCTTAATTGCCAGTAACGCATATGGTGTAATGTAGCCGGATTTTTATAGATATAGCCCGGCACCTTTAGGTCTAGACTCAAAATCAGCTTCACCGACTATGAGTAATCGAAATGAGGCGCAGCAGCAGAAGAGTTCTTGACAACGTTCCTAACTGTTATGCAAATCATCTAGTTACAGTGACGTCATTTGGGGATTGCACAGAGAATGCATTTTCCCGCTTCTTTTACTTATTTCGGGACAGGACTTGCGACTTTGGTATCGATAACTGAAAATTCTCTCAGAATGTTGCAGCCCAAGGACGAAGAAAGTTCATCCACTACTCCTAATGAAATTTAATTTCCTGCCAAAATCATAGACAAAATGAAAATCGTGCTTGACATATGAAAGTGGCCTTCTTGGCTTTTACGGAAAAGCGTGATAGTTTCCAGTTTCTTCTTTTGATTGGAAAAGGTGCCAAGCCACAGCAACTTATCTGGCACGGCATATCTCTGCCATCTGCCATCATGGGTGGTATACGCCGCAGTTGTGCCTGATTGCCACACTGTAGTGTATGCTTCTGCAGTGGACAAATGTATACGTTCAAAACCTCCTACGCAGAACGAAACCGATTTTGTTAAGTGTACGAGAACTCCCGCTAGTTTAGGCCATTTTGAAACAGGGGGCCCAATTTATAAGAGTACTTGTATGAGTCCCTATTGAGCAAATGATATTAGCAAATAAAAGAACGCAGGGAAACAAGGGACGAAAAATCATAAGTCTCACTAGAGCTCCAACGATCAAAACTAACTGTTCAACAACTTTCATTACTTAAAATCTGATAATTTTAAGAAATCCAGTGCTTGGTCAATTTCTTAATTTCCCATGAAAAAATAGTGGAATGTCCGAAAGATTTTCTTACAGCTGTCAGCCAGTTTACCAACAACGGATTCGTGGACTACCAGCTGCTAGCAAGGAAGCTGCTAGGCCTAAAGTAAACAAGATGAAGAGATCAAAGCAGTTATTCTGTTGAAGGTTTTGCATTCTCTGTGATCTCTTTCCTAAATGTTCCAGAAAGAGGGCGAAAGTAAACAGAAACTTAATCCTAAGGTTTTAATCTCATTTTCCTTTGGCCTAAGAATTATTTGCTAGCAGATGTCTGCCTGTTTACTAACCTCGTTCCCAAGGGTATATGTTGTTGTCAATAGGAGGCTGTCAATGTAGGAGTTGCAGCTTGCGGAAAACATTAATTGTCACTAGGTACGAGGTTGCCTGTTTACAAGTAGAACATTGAAAGGTGGCCTGCTGCTCCGGACGGATACGAGGCTGAAAAAGTGATTGGTGCATTTGTTGAGATATGTCAGCCAATCAGATTAAGAGCTGAGCTCACTGCGACAGCTATGCCCCAAGGTTGAAGGCACGTGCTTTTGGCATGGTGTGGTATGGTTTGACGTGACTCAGTCTGGTGAACCAAGCTTCCCTCTTTAGCTCTCTACCGATAATTTACCGCGGAAAGACTGGCACATGAATAGAGGCAACCCCTTAGTTAATCAGACGCTTGTGCACGACATTACAAGTGCCATAGGGTATGACCTGGCACGGAAGCAAAGGCGCAATACCTGTCGGTGTTTACAACCAGCTTAAATAATTGAAAAAGTTGCTTTTGAAGATGGCTGGAAAACAAGGCGATATTTTGAATGGAGATGAAGACCTGCTAAATGTTGCATTATGTCAATGTATGGTCACGCAAAGGCTCCACGTGAAATCGAACTTCACTTCACCTCTAGAGTAGGCCTAGATTTAATTACACTTGCATTATACGATGATCTAAGTCAGCATTTCTCAACTATGATGCCTTTTTGGAACCTTTTTGGCGTTAAGGATTGCTAAATAGTCCAGCGTGACCTCTTCAGCTGCCAAAACTGCTGGCTTCCGTGATGGTAGCTCTTAGTTTCGTGTAAATTCTCTAATTAGATTATCATGCATGCTCCAAAGTGAAGTAAATAGCACAGGCACGCAAACCTTTCTACCAGGGACGTAGGAAGCGTCTCAAACTTGAGGGAGCACGACACTTCAACTTCAAGGGCACTTATTTCGTTAAGCTAAAGGGGCACTTCTTTGTTTATTGCAAAATCTTGGGGGGGGCACGTGCCCTCAGTGCCCCCCCCCCCTCAACGTCTCTGCTTTCTACCGTATTGCACTGTATTTCACGTCATTCCTTCTTTTCATAAATTGTCCACCCATTGGTACATAACTGATATCGAGGAAGATTTCTATGTTGACGAATGGATTCCTTGAGGATTTCGAAGATTTTTTATGAAAACTAAACTACACGTTTTCCTTTTATAGGAAACTTGAATAGCCCATAGTACTAACAGTTTCTTAATTTCACGTGAAAACTTCAGCTTAGAACTGAAAGTTTCTCAATTTGTTTCTTATTTTTTCGATGCATGTACTTTCTACCATTGCCAAGTATTTGTTTTCTGGCAAACTACATCATTTTTCGCAAGAAGGAGAGTTCTTGGTCAAAACGTAAAATTATTGTGAATATTTCTCAAAAATAAAGGCTCAACGACGATTTTCGCGTGATTTTCTTGTATATTTGGCTTTAAAAATTTCTCAGCATTTCTCAAACATAGTACCAGAGTTTCTTAACTTTTTGAACAGGATCCTAGTGCTACCGGGTGTCCCGAAAAAATGAAAGTTCAAATTTTAGGCCGTTGAAAGTAAGCAAGAATGGACTGCCGAAGCAAAAGGCCACACTACTCATTTTCATTACTTTTTCATTACTTTTCGATGCCAGCAAAGGGTTATCGCTGTGGTATTGGATGGGTGGACTTTTTTGCTCTCAGCCTTTGTTTTTATTTTCTATTTGCGGCAAAGTGTACAAGTCTTCTTAGTGAAAAGCGTTCAAATTTTGAAGAAAACGGCATATTTCAAACTTATAGTTACTATAAAGAGCTGCGAGACTGCGAGAACAATACAGGGTGTCCCCAAAAAATTGTGCCTCGTTTGCCTAAAAATTGAAACAAAAGGGCAATCAATTCTCACCAGACTTTAATATTATGTTGCTCTTCAGATGTTCAAATAAAATTTGCTGCCATCCGCGTAAAAATCCGTTGAAAAATGATGGAGCTTTCACGTTCAGGAGACCAAATTTGCCTGATGAATGAAACCAGCGATCAGCCATTTTGTCTTACTATTTTGCAGTGATAAGTAGCTTCACGTGAGGAAAGAAATAATTTCTGTGAGGTCAGAAATAGTGGAACTCTCTTAGGATTATCGGAATTTTCATAAGAGCTATGACACTGGAGGCTGCTGCGTGCTGCTTCAATTTCCATCCATGAAGCTATTTATCGCTGCAAAATAGCAAGACAAAATGGCCGAATGCTGGTTTCAGTCATCAGGCCGACTTGGTCTCCTGAAGGTCATAGCTCCATCATAATAGCTAAAAGGTCTATTGTTGAGGCTGAAGGTGCTAATTCGCGAAACTGGAAAAATGATCCTCCGCAAAATTGCTTTTCGTTTCAATTCAATTTTCAATAGACGACTATTCGTTAAAAATGGAGGTCAGGAACTTTTTACCAAGATACATTGCGTTCTTTGATCAAGTTCCTATAGAATCGTTAAAGAATCGTATATAGAATGCAATGCATCTTTGTAAAAAGTTCCTCGCCGCCATCTTTAGCGTAATCGTCTATTCATTTATTCTTTTTAAAGGACTTTGAACGAAATTCAGCCTGTCCAATAAACCATTTTCGTCTTCAAGGGAATGCCCTTTACCTCGTGTCGAATTCGTGACAAGCTCATTCATTTCTTCTCGTGCAAGTTTTAGGAATTTCGGATTCTGTTGCAGCGTCCGATTCCACCGTTTTTCGTCAAAGTCACTTTCTGTCGAGGTCAAAGAAGGTCATGACATCCGCTGATGACCCTTTCGTTCGATTTTCACCTATGAGAAAGACATTGTTTCATTTATATTACATTTCTACCACTTAGTCGACATGAAATTCTGTCACGACACGTTACGGTGTCTATTGACCAGCATGCTTTGCGCAAAATCACGAATGCACCAATCAGATTGCTAAATCAGAAGAGAAGATACCATTCAAAGGATAGGTTTTAGGCTGACTCCAGGTTCTCTAACATATTTTCATGCCGACAAAATTGCCTAAGATGTAGGCCACGGTTGACCATCCGCAAAAAAAGCTGTAGCTAGTGTCTGCAAAGGAAAATTTGTAAAACTAGCAATTGATACCAAAATACATTTGTTGCATTCACAGGCCCTCTTGCACTCTGACGAGGGCACAAGTATGAAAGGCCTCAACATGTTCAAATATACCTTCAATGCCTGCCAAAAGTCCTTGGAACACTTAGGCCATTTCTTGACAATCCGCAGTTCTAACCATAGCGATTAGGCTTAAACACCCCCTCACCCCCAAAACAATGTTGATTTGCAAGATTGTTGTCCCTAGCATTCCATCAGAGTCGCGAATCGTCCTGCCATCCCCATTTTGTCATCACAGAACAACATTGTTCTGAGGGGGAGAGGGGGAAATCGCAAAAAATGCAAAAATAGCAAAGGTGTTCCAAGACTTTTGGCAGGCATTGTTTATATTTTTTTTGTCGTCCAAACCTCTCTTCCTCAAGTTTTTCAGCACAAAATGGCAGCCTTTTTTGCTTTGGATAGTTTTGGAAATACCAAACTAAAATAACATCTAAACGAAAACCTGCACAACAAGACCGAGGCTTTTGTACATAATTCAAAGAAAAGAAGCGACTCCAGGAACCTGGCAATAGTCCATATTCACGTGTTGTTGGTCACAGGGTCCCTGTGTTGAGGTTAGCAGATTTGGAATACCTCCCTGCAAAGCGGCGCAGGTACAGTTGAGACCACAGAAATAGTTGAAATAATTCTAAGAATTGAGTAATTAATATCCTTTTATTGGCCCTCCTGGTTCTTCGCTTCTAATTTTAGAACCTACGTTGAATATTGTTCTTTATTTGGATGGTATTACGTCTGATTCACCAAAAGACAAATACCCAGTGATTGGATTAAATGATGAAAAATCTAAAATTATCTTCCCCTTGAAGGAAGAAACTGCGAGCTCTCTTTAGCAACAAGGAATCCTCATTTCTTGAAGTTTCTAGTAAACAATGCGATCAAATTGTGTCAAGTCATCCAAACGTAGCCTGCGTGCAGCATCAGCTCCTCCTCCACGCAGGCTATTCCAAACGTCATTCAGTCTTCGATATAACGTCATTGTACACAAGAGCTACGTAATGGTTAATTGTTGTTGTTGTTGATATATGGGCTAGGAGAGCGCTGATTTTCCTGTTATTTCTGTAAACAAACTTTTGAAACTGAAATAAGAAACTAAAGTAGAACAGCCCTGATATTCTGACTTCGTCAGCTTCATAGCTTGTGTATTTATATAAAGTATAGGGTTCCATTTGAATGCCGTAAATTGAGAATGTTATAACTTAACTTAGGGACAGTGCAAAGTTTATTTTATAACATGGCCGGTGCAAAACGTAACGGGGTAACTACTTTTTTTGAGCTTGTACGGAACTTTTTACAAAGCAATATGAACGGGGCAGTAACTTTTTATAAGTTCGAGATGAAGTTTGAAATATAAAATGGCTCATTTTGAGGACAAATTATGAATCCTGCAATGCTTGAAAGGATGTGTATGAGAATGACGCAAAATGTACTTGTCAGTCGTTTGCAAGAACGATCCATCAGTCATTCTCTTCATCTTCAAAGTCGATTTTTTCGTTGACAAAGACTCGTAAGGGCAAGAATTGACTTTGTTATGGTTTTTGGCTAATTCATCGTTGGTACTTTACAACATCTGTTGTTCATGAATACGGGAGACACTTTTTTTAAGGAAAGGGTGACAGGGCAGTTGGCTTTTTTGCAATAATTTCATACAGGGCGAGCAGATTTTTTGCAAGAGTTTTTGTTCTCCACCGGCCATGTAACATAATAAATTTTGCACTGTCCCTTACTTCATATTTCAAAACAATATTGCCAGCTAGGTGAAAGTTCTATGTGCACTATCAGTGCCATCCATCTCAGATACCGTCTTTGCTATTGCTACTGCCCTGAGATCCTCCAAACCATAATGCTAACGCAGCACAATCTAGGCAGCATAAGTTTTGGAGCTTCAGTCAGTTGATCCTATAGTTCTGGTTCCACTGTGTATGACGAGTATATGGATGACTTGATAGAGTGGCATCCAGAAACTTAAACGTTGCATTTTTTGTGGAGGTGCAATTGATTAGGAATAATTTTGCTCAAAAAGCTACTTTGCTCAAGGAAGTCCAACGTTCCACATCCCGGTGATAATCGTAATGCAGAACATTTTGCAGCATTTATTTCTCAAACTATTGTAGAACATCTTTGTATGGCGTGGCGTCTATTATATCTGTTCACTGGCCACTTGAACCGATTCAAGGCAGACAATTTTCGTTCTTTGATAAATCAGAGAAGAAGGACGAGGGTATCCTCAGATGGAAGGCATCGTTTTTTTTTACACCCTTGTTGGTCTGGCATTCCAGGTACCAAGTATCAAATCAAATGAAGACTCTGCTTTGCGTTAGGACATCCTTTATGGGAAATCATTTCGCTTTACTTAACATTCATGATTGGATTTGTAGCATGTCCATGATTTTAGTTCCCTATAGGACACTCTTTAGGTTCTTAGACACAAAGAGACACAACAAGAGATTGGGCATGCATAAGAATGCTGGAGAGCAAAATACCTAGAATTGCTCCATGTGTGGGTTGCAGGGGCACGAATTTCAAACTACGTCAGTTGCCACTTTTATGAGGAACTTGGCATTTCTAGAGAAGGAAACTTTCTATTTTCATTTCATCAAATCGAAAGACCATCTGGAAGGAATGTTTCGCAATGCTGAAACGGTTCCAACGGTTCGTAATGGCACCTAGAAAATTTAATTCCTCCGCAAGAAAACAACAATCAAGAAACCCGGAAGTCTAGCATTTCTTGGAACCATTGGAGGCTTAGTTGTTCTGATTTATAATGGAAGCGTTCTCTTCTCTGCTTGCAGAAACAGGAACATCCCACGTCTTACGGTCTTACGTGCAGTGCAGGATGTTCAGAAGATGTTCAATACTGAAACAATAAAGTTGCTCAATTCACTGAAGATCAAGGGTTTTACAAGCTACAATCAAGGCAAAAAGCTGCGACATAGGCTAATTTCAATGTTGTTGTAATATCTCTACGCCTAGGACCCTCTCTTGTTGAGGATACCGAGGACTGCCCCTTTTGTCTAAGCCTTTTGTTATGCTGGTAAAGTTCTAAGCACATCAACAGCTGGGGAACCTATTACCATGCGCGAGAATCTCTTTGTTTCTTTGCTAATCCTTGTTTGGATTGTGGTTCGATTCTCCGCCTTCACAAACCAAAATATGCTGTCTGCGCATGATCACAGGTTTCCTTTTTGGGGGATAACCGTAGCTTGGAACTTTGATGATTCGTATCGATACATCACATTTACAAATAACAAGGCAATTACAAAGTGAAGTTAATCTAAATCTTAAATGCAAAGGTCAGTGATAATAATTTTTAAATACCAAAATATATAATG